>JNHV02000095.1:0-41291 GCA_001691785.3 Amanita brunnescens Koide BX004 | reverse complement strand
ATATCGCAGTCGCGAATTCGGGATCCCAAACTGAAGTGGAGTAAGCAATAGCTCAAGTGATCTATATCCCAGCGATTGTAGTGTTGAACATAAAACAGTTCTTGTTGTAGATGACTTCAATAAGAKAAGATATAGTTAAATTTGAGACGACTCTGGAAGTAATATGCACCTCAAATCCAGCGACATTTTCTACAAGGAGATGCGATGGGCATGCACCAACCGTCCTCATCTGGGGTAGGACATGCTGGATAAGGTATAAGAATGATTGTGCGCGGGGGTCTGATGCTCCTTTTGCATTCGGATTAAGAACGGTGTAAGGCTGGCACGCTGGCGACAGCAGCCATAGGTCGGCGTTAAATCCAGCGAGGAACTCGGGTGTCAGCATAGAGATGTCCACCTATATCTCTTGAGCAAATCTCATCCTATGACGGAAAAGGCAAAACCTTGCACGCTATGTTAGGTCCATAGTTAAGAGAATAAACTTGGCAGGCCAGTTGATCCCAATCAAAAGCCTGAACGACTGTCGCGTTTGGATTGCTTCTTTTCAACGCAGTATGAAGCCCCCCTGTCGACCTGGTCAACGAGATATCCAACGTCGAACGACGGGAGAACCTATGCCACTGTAAAACTCGAGAGCCCGGGTGGGAGCCATGAAAATTGTCCAACTCGGCGTCACATCTACGCGCCAGCCTCTATCAGCCTCGCTTGCGCGCCGCGCTAACTCCTGYTGAATATCGTCCCCTGCCGACCCCACCCTGCTGCTATTCAAGCTCAACAAGCTCCACCACCACCACCACCACGGCCTACTGTCTCCCGCGCTCTCCTCCCCGCATTGACCCAGACAAAGCTAGAGCAGGCTGAACAGACGCAGGCACAGTTGGAGACCGACTTGTCGCTTGCTAGGATCCAGTTGGAAGACGTGATGCTGAGGATCGTCTGTCTGTTTTGATGGTTGGGGTAAATGTTTGATTTTCACGGTACTCTACTAGATTAGTAGGATCGCAAAGCCTAGCTGCGTGATCAAGTCGCTTCATTAGAGGCCAAGATGGCTCGCACCCAGGCTGAACTTGAGCAAGCCAAAACGCCTAAATTGCATCAAGCTAAGCTAATCCTGTCACCTCCTCCAGTCACCAACGGTGTCCCCGTTACAATTGCAAGGTGGTGGTGGTCAAACAATTCCTCTTAATGTTCATCGAAATTTCTCTGCTTAATACCAGCATCTTTAATTGCATATTATTCCCAACATGAGCTTGTTACATCGGTAATATCTTTTCCGACGTGGCGGAATTTTGACTCGTTTATTTCTCAATATTCTCATTCACATTTATACCTATCGATCTGGATAATTCTTTGTATATGTTCATACCCTTGGATTTCTTTTGCGGATTACATCGTATTGGGTGGCACACAGATCTTGGATGAAATGCGTATTCTATGAATATACARATGGGATATTGCGAAAACACAAAGCTTGTCTCGAATAATAGATCGTACAGGTCGCCGGAAGGATTGGGGTTGTATAAAMGAATGATCACGCATTCAGGACGTCGATGACTGTGACCGTTTAGGGAGTATCCACGCTCTGATGGCTTCTGTCGCAGCGTCGGGATCATCAGGTAGGCTAGGTGACGAAAACGTGCGTTGATCACAGAAGAAGGTTGAAGTGACAGATAGTACATACGTTATCTTTGGTACCCAATGATCGTTCTTGAGCTCAAAGAATTTGGGAACGTGCGTTTCCCCGTGTTCCTCCATTCTCCGACGTCTCTCCCGTTGCGCATCCTCAACCGCAGTCTTGGATGTAGTAGCCTTCTCCATGTCCTTGTGCTGAATGGCTTCCGTCAATGCTGACCACAGCCTGGTTAACCGTTCAGACCTTGGCACAGCGAAAGCATGGAGACGATGCAAGCAGGCAGGACGTACCGCCTTGACTCGTTCGGCTCTTGCTCCTCTATCGGAGGCACCGTCTTGGGTGCGATCTTGTGCCCGTCCTTGGCTACGTCAAATAGTACACGCCTTCTACCAGTCTGTCGGRAGAAGTGATGAATAACGCTCTCGACGCAAGTAAATGCAACAATTAACCTTGCTCAACCTCAGCTCGAGAACACTACTCCATTTACCCGACACTTCCCCGATCTCATTCGTATTCCTTCGTATATGTCCAGCAACAGCATTGTATGTGCCCGAGAAAAATCCCTGTGAGCGTTCAAACATTGTCTAGTTGAGCGCAAAAAAAAAAGAAAGAAAATACAAACTTTTGTTTTGAACTCTAGATCGCCAACCATCTTGTTTTTCTCGTTCTTGGCGACGCAGGTATCGCCTAACTCAAGTACCATCTTTCCAAAAAGTATACCCCGAGCGTACATGTTTGGCATAGTTATGACGTATTCTGTAGAGATCGTTAGGACTAGGATATTCTCAAGAAACAAGTGGCGCACCCCCGTCGTCGGGTTTGCCTAGTAGAGTGACGCGGTTCTCGCCGTCCATAACGGTAGCGACACTGTTTCCAAGGAATCTAGACTTAGGTTTAAGTTCTCCGATGATCTTAACGCGGTTAGCAGGTGAGATATAGAAGAAAGCAGATATGGGTGGATGATGCGAAACTTTGTGCAGTGATGAGTGAGCACGTTGATATATGGGAAGATCAGAAGCATACCCTGTTCTGCGATGTAAAAGCCTTGTGTTCCGTTCGGATAGTCATATCTACATCTAAAAAATTCCCCGAGAATCGGATTATACCTGCAAAAATCGGTGGTGTGATGCATGGCATGGATGCAATGATCAAACTTACGGTTTCTTAACTCCCTTTGGCTTGATGTGCCATCCCGCTAGATAATATTGTAGAACTCTGATAAACCGCTCTTCGGCACTATCCAGTTCGTCCGCACTGTGGAGCAATGAGAGGGAAGCTTTGACCTAATCTGTGATGTGAACTTGCCCGAAGATGAGGTCAGGATGAGCCATGAAATCGGTAATCCGCTCCAGCATACTCCTCGGTTCTAGYACGAAAGTCGGAAACGTAACACGGGACAGGTCCATGCCCACACTGTGGAAATGGGTTGGCATACTGAGTACGGGATCTATAGGAACCCATACCGAAGTTGAGATATAATCGAGGTGATGATAGAGCCTTCATTCTCATCCCTGGGTTCGGAGTCAGAGTCGTCGTTGAAGAACATGGAGGAAGGAAGGCACGGACAAGATTGATGTGTCGTCCGGTTCCGTGTCAGAAGGAACTATGGCGTCGTCCTCGAGCGAACCGCGTGGCTTGACGGCCCGAGTGATATGAGAACCGGCCTGGCTGAATAGACCCATCATGGTTGAAGAGAGTGAGTCGGAATTAGATAGAGATCAACAACAACAAGGCAGTGTAACGGRTGTTTATTCAATTTCAGACAAGTAGAACACTAGAATACAATCTTGGTCGGGCCTTTTGGAACTGGTATATCATCCCGATAAAATGCTCCGTATACACTATGCTCCTTTTTCTTAATCGTCAATGGAAACTTTTTGAGTCCCTCGTAGTCGAATCCGCCGTCGCGGAGTACCTTCGCGAATTCACCCGCTAGCGAACGCTCGTGGTTGTCCCCGGTAAAGAATGTTATTGACTTTCCGCTTTTGCCGCCCCGCCCTACTAAGCCTCAGTCTTGGCTGATACGTCAGCTTATATCAGACACTCACCGGTACGGCCTATCCGGTGGATATAATCCTCTACGGTCAGGGGAAACGTATAATTGATGACGGCACCGACATTCGGTATATCCAGGCCCCTAGCAGCCACATCCGTGGCAACCATCAAGTTGGCCTGACCGCTTTTGAACCTCTCGAGCATCTCCATTCGAGCGCTCTGTGACATGTCGCCGTGTAAGGCGCAAACGGTAAACCCCTGTCGCCTCAGCGTTTGTTCCAAACGAGCCGCTTCTTTTTTGTATAATGCGAAAACCAGGACGCGCGAGTCGGACGAACCTTCCGGCTTCTTTTTCAGAGCGAGGGAATGTAATGCATCGAATAATTTTGAGCTATCTCAAGATATGATCAGTTTGGCATTAGAACAGTTGGTAACGGACAGACTCTTTCTGTCGAGAATCTTCTAAAACTTGAAGAACTTGCTCTATGCGGCTGTTGGCCATCAAATCATCACTRCCAACGGTAACCCTAATGGGGCTACGCTGAAAAGTGCTCGCTAATCGCCTAACGGCCTCGGGCCAGGTGGCACTGACTTCAACGAGATTGTGAGWTTTGTGTACCTTATCATTCCCCGACTTACACATCATCGTTTGGCGTTCAGAGCCTTGTTTGGTGTACGATATGATACTTCGGATGTCATTTTCAAAGCCCTTGTCCAACATCCGATCAGCTTCATCCAGTACAAGATAATTGACCCTAGTGATGACAGTCATGCCAAATTATCGGTGGAAGTTAATTAGACCCACCCTCCTAGATCACAAGCACCCTCTTGCACTAAATCTAATATCCGACCCGGGGTGCCAACAATAATTCTGGTTGTCATCCCTTCATGAACTTTGCTTGCACCACGAAGCATTTTCACCTGAGGCTCTTTGGGAACGCCCCCGAACACAGCTACGCTAGCAATGTCGAAAGGTTTACCCAAGGTCGATAAAGTATCATGGGTTTGAAGAGCCAGTTCACGCGTCGGAGCAACTACAAGAACAGACACGGTAGATTTTGATCCCTGATGATTCTTTTGAGTTGCTGAGCTTTTCACTAGTCGTGCCAGAGCAGGAATGCCAAATGCCAGAGTTTTTCCACTGTGAACATCTTGGAACGATGRACCGTTAAGCAAGCGACAACTTACCTTCCCGTCTCGGCAATTCCAACGACGTCATGGCCTTCGAGACCCGGAGGCCATGTACAAGCTTGTATCGGAGTTGGTTCCTTGAACCCCGCGAAAGCAGTCCGAAGCTGRTCTGGTATGTGCAATTGTGAAAATGAGATGATAGGTGTCGGACTTTGTACGCCAGGCGGAGTGTCAATGGTAATGCCGTGCTTAACCAGAAACTCAGAGACTTCCGTGGATGAAGGTTTTGCCTGAACAGACATTTTTGCTGAGGACGGTCCAACAGAAGCAACGGGATCCGGTAGGAATGCCTCTTTACCTCCATTGTTCTGTGTCTTCTTCCCCTTTCGCGATTCAGAAGTGCCTTCATCGTCACGTTTGCGCTTCTTCTTCTCCTTGTAAGAACCTTCTTCCACTAGATGTAGGCGATGTCAATAAGGACAGACGAAGATTAAGCGCAAGCGGCCATGACATGGACTGACGCTGCCTGTCGACGGTTTGAAAATCGACAACACAAGATCTAGACGGGGCAGATTTCTTTTCACGCTTCTTTTTCTCTTTCTGTTGCRAACCCTCAGCTAACAGCATCAGTTCAGTAGAGCTAAGTGGGTCAGCGTTACCACCCACTTATTAGGTCTGATCGAAACAACTCGTTTTCTTCTGTTTCTGCATGCTTTCGCTTCTTCTTCAAGTTCTTATCGTGCTTTGAGTGGTGTTGGACTGTCGGGCACGGCGTAAAATGGAGTCAAAATGCCAAGAAAGTAACATACATTCGACTTCCGACGGTCGTGGACCGCCATCGGCCTGCTCATTCTCTACAGCGCTGGGTCAACCCTATGCATCGTAGACACGAATAGAGAAGCACACCTGAATGTTCCTTTCCGTTCACCAAGTCAGGTTTTGACTTTTTGCGCATTTTCTTGTCCCTTTTCAGGACTTCATCACCCGTCATGCTCGTATAAAGTAGGAAAATTTGGCCTTCGATATGTAACTGCCCGATGTGGGAAGGAGATTGATCAGATCTATCGGGTGACTCAAAATGCATCCGGTGCGGTCCGAACGTCCGAACGCCGTTCGACGTTGCTTACCCGAGTCTGGGTATTTCCAGCTGCCCAGGGCCGAAACGGTTCGCCAGTGAGACATTTTTCTTTATTGACACCTTCTGAATTGACTATTTCACCCGGCTCTAAGCGACGCCAGTTGTTTTTGGGGTCAGCGTGATGTGCCACCACTGTACCCACGCTGTGCACCAGGCGGCTGGCTTGAACACATAATTGAATTTGGAGTTGTCCGTCGACCGCTGTCAGACGAGTAATGTCGGACGCACAATCAGTCGCGCATTGTCTAATAATTGTCGCGTCGACTCGGAAAGACTGCGGTCCTGCCATTACATAACTATCACTGGCATAGCCAGTCCCTGATTGCAGTGCTCACGCCTGTGTTAGGTCTACACTTGTACTGGCATTCCTCAAAAGCACATCTACAAGCTACGCTTCCGAAGTTGCGCCAGCGCGTATTGTTCTGTCGCTTCAGGTGCGTATGCATGAAATGGATCCCTAACTACCTTGACAATAATTCAGATACGGGCAGCTTAATGCATATTCTTCGTCTACTTCACACGCTTGTCGCTGCAGTTCTCATCCATAAATCGATCCATGTTTCTGGTATGTTACGTCTTCTTCCGCTTGATTCTGGTAATTACTATTGTAGCACATAGCCAGCGCGCTCATCTTATCAAGAGATTGGCACATCCTTTGACAATTTCTCTTGAGGTTCTTCCCAGATCTAATTATTTGCACGCACGCAACGAACGCGCAAAGACATTATTCCATGACGACAGTTTCCGACTCACAATATCAGCGTTTGACGAGACGTTTCACCTCCACCTACGCCCCAACGATCATCTAATCCATCCCGCTGCTCGTATTACATACTACTCAACAGCTCCGGACGGTTCCGTTCAGAAGAAGACAACTCCACTCCTCCGTGAGACCGTTAAAGCTTACTGGGGTGAAGTAATTGCCGCGTACCATTCACCAACGCGTATGCGACAAGATGCTGCTCGCGTCGTGCACTACCCTCACCCAGCCGAGCTTGGGTTCGCTCGTATTATGGTACATGATCAAGGCAATAACGATCTAGGCATTGCACCCAAGTACGAGGGTGCCTTTTCAGTCCACGGTGAAATCTATCATATAATGACCAAGCATAATTACCTCATCAGGAAGCATCCCTTGGACCCTCCTCCCGAACACGATGACATGGACACTGGTCTTGTGATCTGGCGCGAATCGGACATTATGACGCCAGCAGAAGAACATAGCATCTCCCACGCGGGACTCGATTCCAATTCAGTAATTCCCGCGGGGAAGATATGTGGTTATGATAGACTGACATATAATGGCCCTGGCGAGAATCCCATATTGCAAAAGTCTTTCCAAACATCAAGCCAATGGGTGGATCCGCTGTGGGTCATCCTTGGAAATAATGAATTGTACGCCCGTGATGATGTCGCAGCTGGTGGTAGCGGAATGGACACAAAGTATGTGAGAGAAACCCAGACGTTTCGTTACATTGACGACATCAGTTTTGTCAACAATATAGGTGATTCAACCGGGTGTCCCCAAAGTCAGAAAGTGGTCAGTCCCAGCGATGTTTTTAAATTCCGAATTATTCATGCGAAATAGGTCTACATGGGAGTTGCCGCAGACTGCGAGTACGTCACAAAGTATGGAACGCAAGATGATGCACGCCAGGCAATCCTCACAAATTGGAACACTGCCAGTGCACTTTATAAGGTTTGTCTTTTCGCCAACCTGCGATGCGGACTGAAATGTGAGTCAAATTTAGGGCACATTCAACGTCAGTCTGGGTATCGTCGAGCTTCAAGTCCAACCACCCACGTGAATTTAAGTTCATATCGTTTATATTGTGGGACTTACCTTCGTGTGTAGCTGTCCTTCCCAGCCAGATCCGACGTTGCCTTGGAATATTCCATGTTCGAGCGCTGCGCTAGACGATCGCCTTTCAATATTCTCACAATGGAGAGGACAGAAAGGTCAAGATGGTGCAGGTCTTTGGCATCTGATGAGCGGATGTCCATCAGGAACCGAAGTGGGGATTGCTTGGCTTGCGACCTTGTCTGTTACCAGATTTCATTCGTGCTCCTCTTCTGACCCTGTCTCAGGTGCCAAACGAATGCTACCCCTGGAAGCTCAAATCAATCAGTTTCTGGGACTGCCGTTTCAACATATGGCCTCACGGAATGGCAGGTCGTTGCTCATGAAATTGGTCATAACTTTGGTGCAATAGTATGTAGCGTAATATTATTATTCGCATACTGTCGCTGACCAGAGGTACTAAAGCACGATGTATGATCTAGTTTCAAGCAGTTCGCTGTTTTGCTAACTCTTGCATCAGTGTACTAGCGGTTGCAACATTACTGACTCTTGTTGTCCTTCATCAACAACGACATGCGATTCCCAGTCGCAGTTCATCATGAACCCTATTTCTCAATCCATGGAGAAGACATTCTCTCCTTGTAGTCTTGGCAACATATGTACGCTGCTACACGGCTGCTTGACTCGCCACTGAATGAATATCCAGGCTCTTTAATGGGCGGGGGAAGTCAGTTGACGGTGAGCTGCGTGGTTGACCCAGACCCAAACAAGCAAGTCATATCGCTTCAAATGTGCGGCAACGGAATTGTCGAAGATGGGGAAGATTGCGATCCAGGAAGTAATGTAACATCCACATGTTGCGATTCAGCCACTTGCAAGTTTACGTCCGGCGCTATTTGTGATCCTGCAAGTAGTCCTTGTTGCACTGCACAATGTTCCTTCGCACCGTCCACACAGGTCTGTCGACCCGCAAAGGATACTAGGTGTGATTTTGCAGAGAACTGTACCGGCAATTCATCAGCCTGCCCTCCAGATCATTTCGCGCCAAACGGTGAGATCGATGGCTGTTCAGTCCTGATGAATCTATTTTACCAATAACCAACAAAGGCCAATCATGTGGTTCTGGTCTCAACTGCGCATCAGGGCAATGTACATCCCTCTCCCGTACGTGTTCAGATCAGATCAGATCTAAACTTACTTATCTTGATCGTTGGAACTGTAGTCCAATGCCAATCAATTGGCGGTTCCATGGGACTTAACACTTCATGTCCAAATCACGGGGACACATCTTGTCAGGTGTCATGCCAGGATCCGACAAAAGCTAACACATGCGTGATCCTCGGTGCGCTTCTTGTGGATGGTTCTCCTTGCGGTATGTTATCTTCTTGTTGCAGTGCCTGGATTGACATTGTGAAAAGGATATGGTGGAACATGCAGTAGCGGAAAATGTCAGCCAGGTAGCGTAATGGCCCAGATAAAGGTAAGCATTGGCACTCCTATATTGGTTCACGCGTGTTCTCATCAGGCATGTGAAACAGGCATGGTACGCACAAAACTTGCAAATTGCGATTCCTGCCACTATAGCGGCTGGCATTCTATTATTACTCCTGGTGTGGATTCTCGTGTCAGGTTCGTACGTTATAACTGTCTGCGATAGGAAGCATGACCTATACCTTCTAAAATCCATAGCTATTATGCGTTGCGTCAAGGGCAATAGGAGAGCCGCGATCAAGGAACAGCACTTGCGTCATCAAGCAAAAGTGTCAAGTTATTATACCGGATTTTCGCAGCCGCCAATGGGAGGCACGTCTCGATCTGGGTATGTCACGTTTCGAGCCTTATATGATACTGGATTAATTTACCTAGCGTTCCATTCATTCCGACTGACGGTAGCCATTCACCATCCATGAGCGGTAATCAGCGTTAGCCCAATCGCCCGAAGTAGGCGGACGAGACCGTGATAGCATGATCAACGAAGACTGATTCTCCATCATCACTTCATAGGAATTCAAGCCACGCATATCATTCCGTATCTAGTTATCATATTTATACAATCATCATGTAACGACAAGAAGGATTTGGATATGTCGATTCCACTGCTCTGAGATCTGAGATAACCTTTTGAAACCTTCTCGATAATCATCTATCTATAAATAAAAGATTTTATTACTAGCGGTAGATGCGTACTATCAGCTGTGATAGTCAAATGAGGACAAAGTGGTATCAATGTACACCCACTGCCGCTGTGAACGCCAAAAGCTGTCGTAATACATTCATTATTGCTAGTGGCGTTGCCACATGTCATGCAGCCGATACCACGAACTACGCTTTAATTTAAGTATGCTGGCAAAAGTATATGTGATTACATCAACGCCTTTCTTTGTCCCATATATAGGGTTGTGAGGATTCCTGCGCGGGAATTAAAAACATGCTCGAGAATAGGCACAAGCCGCGTGGGCTAGYCTCTGAGGGCCGTTAGAGTGCTAGATGTGCCTTTAGATTTTCCTCATTACGGCAGTGACTAAAACTGCGGTGAAAGCATTGCCATGGGTATCCAGGTGGCGTTAACATCGGCGTTTGTCGGGCGAGGCTCTCACGATAAAAAGGGTTTGCCGTTTTTTTTAAGGAAAGACTGTCAGGGAAGCTTATCGATGTGTGGACCTTCAGGGTCATTTGCGATTCGAGCTGTCCATATACGTCGGAATTAAAGAAGCCAAGTGTACCAGGAGCCGCCAGGTTAGGTTAAGTTTTAGATTTAGTTGAGCATGGTAAGATCTGTGAAAAGATGGACTTGGACACGAAAGGAAACGGTGAATTGAAGGAGATTCGACTTAAAAGGGCGAAGGAAAAGAATAGGATCCTATTCAACTCCGTTTGCCCAGAGCACAAATGATTCGATGGCTTTGGGTGCTTACACCCCAATTCTTAGCTGCATTCCAATCAGACGGAATATATAAATATGGGTGGCACTGTCGACGTTTCCAATCAACAAGATGCTGTAAGCCAAACGTTCCGTACTCCATACCGCTTTGGTCTTCCTGCTTAAGAATGCTCCGGGACTAATAAAGCTTGAAGTCTGAATGTTACTACATTTCAATAGGGGCTGATGATCAACAATGACGGATGTTTCGTCAGATGGAACTACTGATGGAAGATGCGGCAAACTATAGCAGTTGAAGGGTCGTGCTACGTCAACGGGCGGCCATGCTGTGGTCCTGCTTCCAGACCAGGATAACAGATATGGGAAAACGTTGATAGCAACAAGGTTATCGAGGGTCTGACCAACGTTCAGGTTCATAGCAATTGAATTACACTTACGCTACATCAAATCAGCAGACCCTCTAACGCAAATGAAACTTGTGTACATATCGGGCACAATCACCATTACGCTAGTTCTGTGGCCTCTTCTCGAGAATGCCGTCAACTATGCCGAATTCCATTGCCTGTTGCGCTAAACCAAATGGGCATCAGCCATCGTTGCCCAATTATTAAAATACTTACCAGTCATAAAATAGTCGCGCTCGAGAGCATTCTCTAATGGCCCAAATAAGATATGCTAAAATCAACATGAAGGCACACACCAAAGCGTGCCAAGCCCTCGGCCACCGTTTCGCCTTCCTGTCCACAATGTTTCTGATATATATTGGTCAATAGATGCCGAATGCGGAGAATTTCTTTGGCATGTATAGCAATGTCAGATGCTTGACCTGACGCTCCTCCGGACGGCTCTAGAAGATTGAAAGTTATATCCGACAACCACAAGATGGACAAATTACGTACGGTGAATCATGATACTGGCATTTGGAAGACAGTGCCTTTTCCCCCGCTCTCCGGCAGCGAGCAGGAGAGATCCCATCGATGCAGCCATTCCAAGGCTGTAAGTATGAATAGGAGAAGATACATACTATACCGCTTTGAGTACACGCTGGTCATCGGAAGCTCCAAACTCACTTGCATCTAGACATACGTCAGCACTATAAATTTTGCAGATTAAAGCGTAACAAATACCGTGTCATATATAGCGAGACCCGCAGTCACGCTGCCCCCCGGTGAATTGATATATAGGTGAATTGGTTTTGAAGAGTCCTCGGCTTCTAAAAACAAGAGTTGGGCGACAACTAGCGACGAGTCTGAGTCGCGGATCTAATCATAAGTGACGTGGGCAGAGAGGAAATGGGACAAATAACTCACAGGACCATAGAGCATTATCACCCGCTCGCGCAATAATCGAGAGAATATATCATATGAACGTTCACCTCTACCCTGTAAATTGTCAACTGACGTTAGAAGAGTACTGGGGAGTTTCATACAGTCTGTTCTATGACTATTGGTACGAGACTGGTGGAAGGTGGCGAATGCCACTTGTCCTGGATTTCGCGCAATGAGCCAGCCAGCGGGTGGAAACTGCGCTTGTTAGCAAAAGACAGTGCATTGCGGGCGATAGAAAATGCGGGTCGAGGAAACATAAGTGAGGTGGAAAAAAAGCTGATATTTACGCGCGGATCCCGGTTTGCACGTGTGACAAGACGCGTCAACATCACTAGCACTCCTAAGCGTGTTCGACGTTGGTAGTGACCATGAAACATGAGCGGTCAACCGAGGCACCCATGGATTACGAGTGGACGAACCGCGCAAATACCAAGGCTGCTTGGGCTTTTTCCTCGCGAAAGCGTGAGTTTGCCATGTTCATCTGTCATCTCAACTTCAATGGCTACAGGTCCTCATGAAGACTTGGCTTCATCGACTCCGGCCATAAGTTCCTCCGCGGAACCGACTTTTGGCTCAAACCAGAATTTCCCATTCCTGTTCCCACCACAAGGCCGAGGTCAAACGTTTACCCCCCATCCATGGACGCCTCCGGCTCTGAAGCCATCCACAAATCCATTTCTACCACAGCCAACTCAAGAAATAAAGGATGTCGACATGTCCGATGCCAGTCCTGGAAAGACAGAAGAAAACAAGGAGACAGGAAGACTTATGGCGTTCGGTGGCCTGAAAAGAATCTACAACCAGCGACACAAGGCCAAGTTACTGAGGAAGCAGAGGCAGGAAGGCCACTCGGACGATGATACCGACGAGGACACCAGTTCTAATTCCACAACGCACAATACATCAAATCATTATACCTTGAATTTACCTGCTCCGTCGGCGTCCCAACCCGAAACGCCGTATATTCTGCTTGGGTACGCTTTACTTGGTTCTAGCCTATTATTATTAATTTTAACAAGATATCTGCAATTCTCCTTTAACCTCTCGCTGATATTGTTATTTCTATACCTTGTCGTTCAATTCATCCTTACTGTACAGCGAGATGTGGAGCAACGCATATCAGAATATTCCATGGGTATGTATCATTGATGTCGAAACTGAKTGCGGTTGAACATCTAGACGATAATCCTAGAAATCGTTCAAGAAATAACCATATGCGCATTGCAGCACAGAAATAACCTCTGTTCCACGAATCCCATACCAGCCATGGTTCAGCAGTGTAGCAAATGGGAAACTTGCATGAATCGTGACCCAACGGTTGTGGGGCGTGCCAAAGTAGGAGCTGAGCTCATAGCGGAGGTTGTCAATGGCTTTGTGGAGCCCATTAGTTGGAAGACCTTGGTAAGAGCTTTTATATACCTTCATTCGGGTGTAAACTCACATCAAAATAATCCATCGCCACTTAAGATATTCGTCTTAACTTCGCTATCATTCTTAACGGTTTTCATCAACACCTTCCTATCTCTGTGCCGAACCCGTTACCATCCTATCACCGCGTCATCTCAGAGTAACCCCCCAACGCATCTCTTACACCCGTACGCCCCGCATCATTACGGCAGTTTCCTTCCGGGACCAGAGCTTGCATGGTCTTCGTCACGGAAAGCTGCGGAAGAGGACGTTCAAAACCCGACGAGACGGCGCCGCCTAGAAGGCGGTGTTTCCGAGAAGGTAAAATAGACAGTGGCGTCGCCGTTTCTATTTATCCATTGTCTTAACATGATCCTTGGCGTAACGAGATCTCCCTATCCCCTTCTGTCTAATCATCCCGATGATGGAGGTATGTAGTAAGCGTGGCTTCCGTCATGGCCCACAGTTCAGGAGGCCAACTCGTGCGTTATATTAATAACATGAATATAAGGTTATCGTCCAATGGATCAATGCACGATCTTTCCCCGGTTATAGCTGTCAATGCTGCGCCATCGCTTAATCATAACTGATCCATATTCCGATCTCGTGATTCATCATTCGATATGGTATAGACTTGAAGGAGTTGTTGGCGACTAATRCGACGTGCGGCCAGGCTAGCCTGAACGACTCGTGCATTTATGATTGTCACGGTCGGGGAAAACGTCAAGAATCAAGATACGGCACTTCATTCAGGGTCGTATCCTAGCCAAGAACTTGTCTATTTCCACGCGAGGCGTGATCTTGTGGCAACCAGCGTGTTTCTCCTATCCGGATTCAATTGGGCCCATCGGTCGGACTGGGTTCTTTGCACATGTCCAGCTGCATTTATGTGTCTCATGTGGTACTCTGTCCCATCGAACTATACTCAAAGTGAACAGTTTATGACGATCCATCAGATTGGATGGTGAATTGGAACTTTTCGGGGGTCATGCAAAACACTGCAGAGTGAGCGTTATCCGATTGCTACTGCTATGATTTTCTTATGGGACAGTTGTCCAATGTCCGTTCGCGGCCCTCTCCGGCTTACAAGAAATTTAACCGCGTTCTATTAGAAAGATCCTTGTGCGAATATACGAAGGAATGCGGTGCATGAGAAAGAACTTCCATTCCGTGTTGCCATAGGTTACCATAGTGTTACCATACTCCAATAATTCGTAAGGCGACGAACATCGTGCTAAACCGTACAAGTCAACAAAGGTTCCGCTCAAGCGCTCCTTGGAGACGAGACTAATACTATAATAGACTCGGGGCAAGGAGGTAATATCCCATCTCCATGCTGATTGTCATTTATCACTCTTCGAGCCGGTTGCCGTACTCGTTTTCAGTTCTTCATTTTTCTAACCGAGGACCGCAAATGATTGAGGACACCACATGTCCACGGTCAGGGCAAGCCCATACCTTCTGCTTTGCTCTTAAAATCTCGGCATCACTAGTAAATTTGTGTAAATTCGCCTCGTGCCATAATCTAGCTATTCCGGGTGCAGAAAGACTTACGCCTCTTTTCGTTTCGCAAGAGTGGTTGCACTCTCTTTAGGTTTCTTTTGACCAGCTGCCTTTTTCTGAGCTTTCTGACGGTCTCTCTCTCGCTGATCGCCTCCTAGAGGTCATCCATTAAGTGAGTAGAACTATTTCCAGGACGGAGATACCCAGTTAATCAAATAAAACTTACTAGTCATCTAGTTAGTTAGTTTAGAGTCAAAGGATATGTGCCAATGTGGGCTTGTGGAAAAAGCATTGTGCTCGCCGTTGCCAGCGGGTGTTATCAGTTTTCAGTCGGAGCACGTCGGACTTATAACCCTGACACGCGGGCTTTTACATGACAGGACAGGGCTCGACAGGGCTATCAGCCTAAATAAAATTCTTGACTGGATCACGAAGAAATCTGAAGCCAATGGTGTAATTTCTGATGGTAAGCGTGATAWAGTGATGTCTTGTTGATCAATTTGAATCAGCGGTGGCCATGATCATGAAACATCACTGCCCTGCAAGGATTGTGCGATGACCCTTTGTTTTTCGAGACTACAGAGCTCGTGATTGACTTAAACTTCATTATGTTTAGTTCGGCATGGAGAAAGAACGCCACCACACAGACGCTCGCTTCGGCAGCAAGGCCGAACTAAGATCGTAGGAGTTCACGGAAGTTACCCTAATCAAGATTGCTCCTAGTCGACGAAGTTGTTTTGATGCTGCGCAGTGCTTCGGTGCATAAGTAGTATGGCATGTGGCAGTGGATACAATTATTCCGAAGGTTCTTTCTCGGAAGCACCCAGAAGTGTAATTACTGCGTATCACCGCCAGAGAAGCATAACGCATCCGTTTGCGAAATAGACCGCGCAAGAATGGTGCTTGCTCATTCCCTTGGTATCAAGGGCTTCCGTGAGCAGACAAAATAAGCTCGGTTACCCGTTTTGGCAGGACTGCCAAGGGTTCGCATACGGATTGCTTGTGTCCGGACCGGGGATCCTCGTGTATTGGATTGAGCAAGTCTATTTAGAATGCGCGTAGCAGCGCCTCGTGCCCTCCGTGCAACTGCTGTGACCGCCGCTCGCTGGCAGCATCACTGAATGTAAATGTACCTGGCATCATGCGGGTTATTATAATAGTTTTCACAAAAGTGAATCAGGGATAAGCGATGGAGTAATACGGAGGCTGTTATGCTGTGCATGAGACCAATACTTATTGGATAAGGGTCTTTTACCCTTTGCCTTGCATCGCAAGCCAGAAAAGACTACGACTCATATAGGAAAGTGAATGGTAGGAAGGCCGTAGTGAAAGAGTGACATGGAAGCGAGGAATACCGTTGACGTGTATCGTCGCTGTCCGCGGGTGGTGGGAAGGCCAAGCTTGGGATTGGAGGAGTCTCTGGCGACAGATCTTGATTAGGTTGACTCACGGTACCGCAGCAAAAAGTAGTTGCCGTGTATGAACAGATCAGAACTGATAAGATTGTGACCAATTTGATACATTGGCCATGACGTGCCTGTGGCAGGAAAGGATAAGAGACCAGAATAGGAAGTTCTGCTGACATCAGCAATAAGGGTCTAGATCACGGGCTTCCCCCCGGGGCGCGACGGAAAAGAAATGCATCACATCCGAGATCCTGGATCGGGGATCATTCAGGCTGAAGACGTGTCATGCTGTCCTGGAACGGCAACAGTACGGCAATCTGCGTTGGCGAGTGATTCAAAGATTCGTAACAGCCATAGACCCTTCCAAAGCCAGAGCTTGAACGCTCTTGTCTTGTGTTGGCCACGAGACGGATAGCCATTACATGTGCTGGGTCAATATGGATCAAGGCAAGAGCAGAATGATCTTCATTGGTTGGGGGCGTGCCGAATAGGCTCTTTGGCTGAGTCGTGGATGGATCTAGATTGAATCAGGTAACCGATGGTAAGCGGAGACAGTCTAAATTCGGCAGAACAAAGGCACGCGGGTTTCGATGCGAAGAAGAAAGGAGATGACATTCAAATGACATCCTAAACTTCCCTGCAACGCGAGATGCAATCTCTTTTTACTTCCAGGTTGATCGCCATGATCGTGCGAGGGGAGCCGGCTGTTGGGCCCTGATCTCTCTCCCGTCTCAACGATATATATAATTACGCAGCATCCTTCGTATAGACTTTTCGCCCCCCTTCTTCCCCAGAGCCACTCGCCAGCTCCTCCCTCATCGCCGTCCCCGTTCACGGCGTCTCCTTCCCTCCATGGCTCTCAGACATATCACCCGCCCCTCTGACAGGGATCGCATACACGAACCGCCTGCTACCGTCGTTCACAATATCCTACCCCATTCAGCCCATCCTCCTCACCTCAATGGCGTTACCACCATCGTGGCCAATCCCGCCTCTATTTCAAACGGCTCCTCTCATGTCAACCAAATTGTTTCCCCTGCTGTGACGACTGCGGTGCCCAGCGCCGTCGGAGCTCCATCCGCATCATCTATTATACACAAATTAAATGTTGCCAATGAACAAACATGGCTCTTAGTTGGTATGGCCTTTGTCCACTGATCGTATGACAAATATAGACTAATGCTGTGCGGTTCATAATTTCACAGGGCGAGTCGCCGAGCAAATGGGAGATTTGGATCACGCACTTGCCGCTTATGAAAACGCCCTGCGGCACAACCCGATGTCCCTGCCTGGACTTACACAAGTCGCTAGTATCGCTCGGATCAAGGAAAACTATCCCAAGGTAATTCTTCTGACCAGTTTCGCGGCCCTGCACTGTCATACCATTTTGATGCCGGGCATTGCATATCCGCGGATAACTACGGAGCCCTGTTACCTTCCATTATTTGCATTTGCTTGTGTTTCATCTCAGATCCTAGATCTTGATCTGACACATGACGTAGGCTGTAGAATTCTTCCAGCGCGCGCTGAGCCTTCAAGAAGATAACGGCGAAGTATGGAGTGCGTTAGGTAAGCGTCGTTATGCATTCATTTGATATCCACTCAAKACTATTATCGTACAGGACATTGTTATCTCATGCAGGATGACTTGCAAAAGGCCTATTCGGCATATCAACAAGCCCTATATCTCCTACCCAATCCCAAGGTTAGCGTTATCTGGCGCTATTTGGCACAGTACTAACCCTCCGTGGTGCAGGAAGACCCTAAGCTGTGGTACGGCATCGGGATACTGTACGACCGCTATGGTTCCCTTGACCACGCTGAGGAGGCATTCTCGTCAGTCCTTCGCATGGACAAAGGTTTGCGCCTATTTTGGTCTTKAGTATGACGGCCGTCTTGATTAATGCAAGACTTAGATTTTGACAAAGCAAATGAAATTCTCTTCCGTCTGGGAATAATATACAAACAGCAGGGGAAGTACGACGAATCTCTGGCGTGCTTTGATCGCATTCTTCGAAATCCCCCAAGTCCTCTTGCGCACGCCGACATTTGGTTTCAAATTGGTCACGTTTACGAGCAACAGAAAGATGTATGTTCTCATCACATGTCTTTAACAAACGGATTCTGATGTCTTTGTAGTACGTGCAGGCCAAAGATGCATATGAGCGAGTTGTGCATGATAATCCCAAACACGCGAAAGTATTACAGCAGTTGGGCTGGTTATATCATCAAGATGGCTCCTCCTTTCAAAATCAGGATCTTGCCATCCAATACTTGACTAAAAGCCTTGAACTGGGTAAGTGAAGGCCGATCAGCGTGATAGCAGCTCATCAATGCGGCAATGCAGATTCTGCTGATGCGCAGAGTTGGTACTTACTCGGGCGCGCATATATGGCTGGCCAGAAATATAACAAAGCATACGAAGCTTATCAGCAAGCTGTGTACCGCGATGGCCGCAATCCGACCTTTTGGTGCTCGATTGGGGTTCTCTACTTCCAAATCAACCAGTATCGCGATGCGCTAGATGCATATTCTCGAGCAATCCGGATTAACCCGTATATCTCTGAAGTATGGTTTGATTTGGGCAGTCTCTATGAAAGCTGTAACAATCAGATTTCGGACGCTATCGATGCGTATGCGCGCGCGGCTGAGCTAGATCCCAATAACCCAGCTATCACCCAGCGACTACAGCTGTTGCGCAATGCTCAAGCAAATGGCGGGCAAATTCCTGCAGCACCCGGACCTCAGGACGTTCATCCCACTGCTTATGCCAATACAACTATACATGCGCCGGGTCTCAGCGGTCCTCCCCTGTTGCTTCAGCCTGCTAATCATAGACCCTTGTTCCGAGCCGATTCGAGAGGGCCTCCCGGGGAAATATCCCTTCCGCCTCCTTCCCAGGTCGGGAACAATCATAGTCCACCTGGGCCTTTTCGAGGTGGCCCGCCACCAGTAATTCTGGATGAGACGCGACATGTTTCTTCACATACCCCGCTTGCGCCAATGGATGTAGATCGTCCACCACACCATCCTCGCGACTATCCCACCTCTCGTGACGCTACTTCTCGTGGCCCCTTGAATCATCAAGGTTTGCTGCTTCAGCATCCACTTCCTCAATCACAAGCCAATCCCGATGATGTACGAAACGGAGGTCGCCATCATCACGACTCATTCTTCACACGACCTAGAGCGCCTTCGCGTTCAACGTCGCCTCCCATGCAACATGTCCGTCCCCGTTCACCCTCTCAATTCTACCCTCCGTCATCTCGACAGCCAATTGGACCAGCGCAGGCTGCGCCACCTCAGCGATCACCTCGAACGTCGTACCCAACTCCTCACGACAGTAATCGTGTCGTAGACCAAGAATCTGGGTGGGATAGACGTACGTCGCATCCCGAGCACAGGGAATGGGAAGAACGTCGTCGATCGGAGTATCCGCCTCAGCCAGCTCCATTCCATCCGCCTCGCTCTCCTGTTCATAGCGTTCATAGACCACATAGCCCAAGGGAGACTTCGCCGCGCCCCCACTCGAGATATTGGGATTCAAAACCCCCTGGTCCCGCATCTTATCCGGCGCAGACGAGGCCATCATCTCCTCCTACTGAACCTCCTGTTCGTAGGTACGATCCGCGGTATGATGGACGAGATGTGCGCGACAGAGAGTACGAGGCCGAGCAGAGAGGGGATGGTCGCACATATGCAACTTCTCCGGATGGGTACAAGCTTGCGCCTCGCAATCCCCAGGCTTATCTCCCTCCCGGGACTACTTCCAGAGGATCAGAGAGTCCCTTGACGACCCCTGGTGACAATCGCCGACGTCGGAATATTGAGAAGAAAGATCAGGATGCTCCTGTCCAACAAATGTCTCTACCGCCACCTCTGCCCCCTGCAGCGAATTCGTCTGAACCTGCGAAAACCAGCAGGAAGAGGAAACCCAAGCGCCTTCCCAAGGATGAGCCCGCGGGCTCAGAAACTCCTAAACTCTTCCCAGCTGATCGTCCGATGCCCAAGTTGTTTCCTCCACCCTACAAGCAGGGTTATCAGAAAGTGAGTTCACCAGAGCCCACGAGCTCGAACGGCTCGTCAAGATCACTACAACCTTCCCCGACGGGCGCTACACCTCGTCCACCGTCGAGAGTGCTAGACGAAGAATACGACGAAGGGGTGGCAGATGCTTTAATTGGTTTGGCTTCTATGGCCGGACCTCAGGATCAAGCTAGCCATTCCCCTACCGCATCTTCTGGAAGCCGGCACAGTGATCCTTCACCTCGTCCAATGCCGTCTCACCGAAATTCAGTGTCATCGACCAGGAGTCAAGCCTCTCCCCCTACTCAATCGGCAAATCTAAAAAGGCCTTTGAGTCCCGGCCCAGACGATTCTTCTGACGCAAAACGCAGTAGAATGGAGTTGATGAAACAACGTCGAATTTCTTCACCAACGGGAAGGCGCACTCCTGTACCATCTTCACGACCTTCGCCGATACCCTTCCGAACACAGCCAGCATCCCATTCTCCCGAGGCGCGACATGCGCACGAATACTCGCCTAGTCCTCAGCTTGCTGTCGTGTTACCTCCTCATCCACGGCCCATTGGAACAGGCTTGTCCAACCACAGCAACTCGTCAGCGCCTATGCTACCCCCGATTGCGACACTTTCTCCTACATCAGCTTCGTCGCCGAACGCCACGAGTGATCGAGACCGTGATGATCGCATGCAGATAGACGGAAGCAGATCGTCGTCGCCACCCTCAAAATCCAAGCTGTCGGAAGTTGTGCATCCTACTAGTACACGGTCACCCACATCTAAGCCTTCCCCGTCGTCCGATAAAAAAGATTCATGACCTTTAACGCCTTATGTTATTTCGAATACTGCTTTTATGTCTTGGTATCTCAATTTCGCTGTTATAGAGTCTATACACACTAAATGTAGCTATTACTTGAACATAAGAATAATTATGTCTTGCAGACATAAATGCCGAGATCATCGATCATCCATGACACTAACGAGGAGTTTCTACAATGACCACACCAGTCTCATGTATGCTGTAACATATAGCAAATGATATAAATATGAACACATGACCTGTGCATAGATATACTGAGCTGGAATGGCGCATCTACTCAGGTCAACCGTTGGTGGCCGGTTCATCAATTGTTCTGCCCAAGGGTCTGAT
The DNA here is from genome assembly GCA_001691785.3 of Amanita brunnescens Koide BX004. NCBI lineage: Eukaryota > Fungi > Basidiomycota > Agaricomycetes > Agaricales > Amanitaceae > Amanita > Amanita brunnescens. Next base: position 19,896 of record JNHV02000095.1, on the reverse strand, counting down.
TCAACGAAGAAGCCTGAGTATCAACTTCTTATAGGAAATAGACATACCCTTGATAGAAGGGCGCTTCCAAGGACAGGTCAGCATACGGCAAATATGTGACCTCAAGTCACAGAATGACACATGGCAACTGACGATTTTCCTTTTTTATTGCTTTCCTTCTGACAGACACACTCTTCGCGTTAATCACGCAACTTGCAGTGGGAGAGTATCTTGTAGACTATGTCATGACCTCCGCCGACAACGAGCAATCACTGTCTTCACGGTACCTACCACATGACCATGCCACATCGCATGTCTCGAAAGTTAATCAATTCGCTGAACCCACCGGGGCGGTAACACCCTCCCGCGACTTATTCATTCGTTCCACCACGGAAAGGGGAAAGGACATACCTGGTGGAGACTTTGTGGAATTGGATGTGCACGCCGTGGAGGACCCGTCACATGTGCGGACTCTGCAGAGCGCTACGGAATCGGGAGCTACGTTACCGAGGTTGTCTGCGACGGAAGAGGAACACTCCAGTGATGCCAATAATTGGGATACACAGCAAAGTCCGAGTCGGGTGGACATGTTGGAGGGTGGCATAGCCTCGAAGGGCGGCCTTTTGGGGGACATAGAAGAAGAGAGCATCAGTGCGACTACAAACATGCGCCTAGAGCATAGAGTGGAGGCTACGTCAGACAGTTCTAAACGGGCATCACATCACCGGTTGGACTTGAGGTTGTCCTCGCCGCCACCATGGGAGCTTATCGATCCCCCTAGTGATGACGGACGCAAGGAGTTTTATACAGGGTATGGTTCGCAAAAGACCACTCCTGTAGACAACACGATGTGAGTCTGTTCCGAGTTCCGAGTTCCCAGACGTTGATCCTTATTCCGCTCGCTTAGGAATGTTCGCTCGCTTATTCCTAAATCATCCTATTATTACGGACCAGCCACTGGGGACACTGCGTTTGGCACGGCTCCCATAGGACACATTGGTGTACATCACCCACGAGAAATACTTCGAATAGAGCGGGACTATACAGGGGGCGAGGTTATACAGTTTTCGCCTAGCTACCCATTAGAATTGGAAGGACGGGTACGTGTGGTCCATTCTGCTGATGGGCGTACAGCCATGTGCTGACACGACATTAACTCAGGTCACCCCGACCCAGTTCCTAGAGTCCATCAATTTGATCAATGAGGTACTAATTTCTGCACATAGCCTCCGACTTTCCTTCGTGGACAACATGCTAGCGGTATTTACGCTGCAGGTCTCGCGGCTTGTGTTGACATCACATTACGAAAAGGTAAACATAGATCAGCCAGTTTGGTCTGACGTTGACTTGAATGCTTGCCACGCAGGAAATACGAAGATTGCGGAAGATCATCACCGACTTGAACGCAGGGCTGTACAACCCTGTTGGATTGAATATATTATGGCCACATGATGTTGCCTTCTTATACGTACGTTTTCTCCATATTTCTTATCAGAAGGGCATTAACGGGCATTTAGCTTGAGATTGAATATTATGTCGGTTCATCTATATTACAAGGGTGAAATACGCTGACCATTCTGACATGACAGTGATGTGTATAGTTCTATGAAGATTGGCCCTGCGCATTTCGATCAAGAGTTCTCGAAGTCAACATGTTTTCGTTTGCAATAGCACTCTCCCCAAGCTAGATACCCAGAGTCATTTGGTACCCTGAACAGTCGCGCACATCTGACACACGATGTACATACCATAAACATCACGATCTGCCAGTAATTGCATTCTATTTAATAACATTCAGTTCCGATAAGAGATGTCGCCTTGGCGTTAGAGTCACATGCTATATTTAGGCCGGCCGCCGGCAAAAGATTTCCATTCAATGGGACCCTTGGCATCCGCGGCGTCCGGGGCAGAGACTCGGTCGAAAGGTGGAGGTCTAAATGGTGAAACCGATGGCGGGAGGACGAAACAGGGCGGTACAACTGAGTCAAAAACAAGAGAAGGGTATAGAGGAAACTAGAAAATCCTAGCGAAAGGCACGTGGACGTCGGCAACGTCACGGCGTCCGGTGTTTATTTCATGCAGTTTGACCATATGTAGTAGCGTGAGGGAGGATTACCGCGCTGTTCGGAAGCAAAGAGCCGTTGCAGACCGGATGAAAAGCACAGGTTGCGAAGGTAAAAGTTGAGATGGGCGCGGCGGCTGTCTGGACGTTGAGGCGACGCACACGGATAGGCAAACAGAGGAATAGGAGGAGAGAGAAGCGACGGTACGAGAGTAGGGACGACGTCGACGAAGGCGGGGATGGCTGGTGCCTGCGCGCAAAGAGCGCAAGCGATGGGGAAGGCACGATGACGCGAGCGGCTCGGCCGGCTGTTAACCGAGGCCGATAGGATGGGGCTACTCGTGGTGGTAAATAAATATAATAATAACAAAAGCTTGGTAAGTCCTGGCTTTCCAGCCTCATCCTGTCTCACTCCGCCCTGATGGACGCATACCGCGACGCCTCCCAGCTCTGGGACTTCTCACATCCCACAAACTTTTCTCAGCTTCCAGACGATGACTTCCTAGCCATGCTGCACAAGCAGTACCCCTCAACTACCGCCGTCCCATACCCTGATGCTGTCAATCCACAGAACATCGCTAGATATTCCATCTCCAGCGGCGCTACTCCTTCGTCCGACGACAGCAGTCCTAGTCCTCCGCATTCCCTGCAAGACACTGCGGGCGGTGTGGCCAGCGATGACGTCCACGATCCAGCTTTGAAGAGGAAGGCAAGCGACGATGGATTGGACGATGAGGGTCCGAGCCAGAAGGCTCAGCATACCAGTACGCCTTTCCCGGTTGCTTATCAGCGCATATACTTACCCATTTTAGTTCCTAAGAAGGCGTCCGCTACTGTTGTCGCTTCCAGGCGCAAATCGGCGTCACTTGTACGTCCTTTCTTATCACGCATATACAAACATCTAACTCGTCATTAGACTCCCAAGGACGAGACTCGCCTCCTTAAGAGGAAAGAACAGAACCGCGCTGCTCAGCGTGCGTTCCGGGAACGTAAGGAGAAGCATGTGAAGGATGTAGGTACTCCAGCTCATCATCAGGTTTCATTCCCTAAGCAGATTTAGCTCGAGGACAAAGTTGCGGCGCTCGAGGAAAAGAACGAGCAGGCTGTGTCGGAGAACGAGAATCTCCGTGATTTGCTCTCTCGGTTGCAATCCGAGAACGTTATACTTAAACAACAACAGCAACAGCAGCAGCAGCAGCAGGCGCCGTTCACATTTTCAATGCCGAAAAATGCCGGCAGTGGTCTGGAACTGCAAACCCAAGGGTCTTTCGTAGATTCCTCCATTTTCACACCTTCCATCGCCTCTTCCTCCCGGACCGCAACTGTTTTAGGTTCCCCAGCATCGTCAGATTCGCCGCCAAAGTATACGAACCCACTCGAGTGGAGTTCATTGACGAGCTTTGATCCTTCCATGCTCAACGTTTTGGACGAGTCGCCACAGACTACTGCGACGGACGGGGCAATGAGCATGGATTTTGGCTTCGGTACAAGCTCCGATGCTTTGGCAGGATTCCCTTTTACCACCATTGCGAGCAATCCCGCGTTCTTCAGTCTGGCATCGACATTTGACGCAGTAACACCACCCCAGGGTGACTTGTCTGCGTCATCAGCGAATACCAACCACTATAATTTTGACTTTGGTTCATTAGCACCATGGCCAACGTCGAATCACAATATTCAGGATCCGACATTCAACGACCTGTTTAATGGGAACTACATGTCTTGCAGCTCAGGCGACTACAATACCTTTTTGGCGAACACGCCAGAATCGGCACCTCTTCCCCGGCGCATGGAATCGAACTCCAGTTCGAGTTCTTCCGTTTCCTCCGCGTCATCCCCTTCAGATCTGTTACGTACACCGAAGTCGGATACCGACCCGCATCCCAAGACCGAGTGTCCCAAGTCCAAGGATGCATGCCAAAAAGCTATTGAAGCAGAAGGCCCATCGCCGTTTGCACCTCCCACACCCCCAAGTAATCCGAGCAATCTATCCGCTGCGCTGAAGAAGACGCTAGACACCAACTCGACGCCCATTATCGCTTGTTCAGGATCCAAATTCCCAAAGACCCAGCAGAGTGACAAAAACATCGAGGTGCTCACGGCGTGGCGAACCATTACCTCAAATCCCAAGTTCAAGGTTCGTCAACGTTGTCTGACCCTCAGCCTCAATAGCCTTCTTACGAGGCCGACCAATTAGGACGCCGACATGAACGAGCTATGTGCCGAGTTCACTGCTAAAGCTAAATGCGATGGCACGAAAGTAGTACTAGAGCCTCAGGGTGTCAGCCACATACTTGAGACACTCTCGAGGAAGTAACTTACGTCGTACAGCCTAATGTCGGGAGCTGGAAAACCCCGCTTTCCACCCATATTTGTACCTCCGTTTCGGACCCCATCCCCATACGTGCCACTTCTATCCCCCTTCCTCCCCGTGTCTGGAGGACTGCCCTGGACTATCGTCCCACGATTGTCAAGGACCTGAAGGCTAACTGAAGATTCATGATGGCTAGAGATATCGACAACGGGCGCGTTCGAAATAGGGGCTATTTTTTGGAGGGGCTAACCGCCTAATACCCGCCTTTCGTCTCTCGGGCTATATTCCCTATCGCGCTCTCATCAGCCATCATCTCTTCCGGGCCTGGCTTCCATCGTTGCAACTTTCTTTTACTTGTCGCTCAGGGCATTGTTTGGCGACATGACTATTCATTTATTCTTCGTACCCCATATACATATATATCTTGTTRGCGGTGATATTTTATCTATTATGTTGTACCAAAAGATCCTGTCCTCGCAATGCAAAATAATAAATAGCCAATTATATATGAAGTCGGAACTTAGTTTATTCGCTTCCATGTTATTTAAAACGGTCTACACAATACAAAGAAAGAGTTGTACAGTTCTTGCCTACGGAAAAACCAGAGAATAGTAAACGAGAAATCAAAGGGAAAAATCAGTGGTAGTCTTAATCGTCGTCACTAGGCGTCAGATATTCCTCGTCACTAAGTACCTGCTTTCTTCCGGTACTGCGCCCTCGTGTTGGCGGCGGACGCTCATCGTCATCCATTGGCGTCAGCGCTTCCTCGAAAACTCCGCCACTGTTGAGTGCGGGAGGTGCGCCGGGCAGACCAGAACCAATGATAACTCGATCCCACGTAGCATTAAACACTTTCTCCATCTCCTCAGCATCAATATACACCCAGGACCCTTCTTGGTTGTATGTCCGGGCGTTATTGAACATGAGCATCCAATCATCCCTGAAAGCTTGAACGGTTTTGTAATGACCAGAATTGGCACGCTTTTTCAGTTGTGACATCGCGATAGGCTGTGTGATCAGCTGGTAATAATCTGGATAGTCCTGAAATAGCCAACTGTGTCAGTAATGTTGAGACGCCGGCCGAAACGCGGACTCGTACTCTCTTATCCGGCAGTTCTCGGAAAAGCTCACACCGTTTTCGACCGGTCTCGTCTTCACAAGCAAGGACGGCCTTGTGACATTCCGCAAATGCCTTCTTCATCTTGTCCTTCAGAGCAGGTGATATGTCACCGTTGCTATTCTTAGTCTTGCGACGCTTCTGTGGAGGGAATAAGGAATGGCGAGATAAGCATATGGAACACAACTTACCGACTCGTGGTCGTCATCATCATCATCGGCTATGGACGGCGTAACAGACGTTGATTTGTTCCCGCGTTTCCGCTTTCCGCTAATTGGTAGCTCATAATCCATTGCTTTAGCCTTTCCTTTCCTGCCTTTACGACCTCGTGAGTCGATATCCGACGCCGGTGTAGCCCGAGCCGAGGACTCGGCTTCCTTGATCAACTTGGTCGCTACACGTCGCTCTTTCTTTTCACGAGTACGCTCAGACAACTCTTGGAGATCCTCCCCTTCCTCCAAAGCCTGTGTGATTGGATCACTTTGTGAAAATTTCCTTGATGCTTCAAATTACATACCATTGCCCATGCGTCGTCGCTGAGCCCATCGTTATAACTGACAACGTTCCTTCTTCGCTGACCGCGGCCTTCAGGCATTTCTTCTGCTTCCTTAGTTTCGAAAGGTTCATCCAATTGATAACATTCGGGGAGTTCTTCAAGTTGCATAAGCGGGGGTGGCGGCTTGTTGCGGTGCCCTGCGACACGCCAATTGTCCAGAATATCTCGCTCTCGCTTAAGATCAAGCTCCCGGAAGATGGCGCATTCTTCTTCAGACCGTGCTATCAACTCGTTTAGCTCGTCATCATTCATATCACCCGCTTCTTCGTTCTCTTCCTCCTGATCGGCTTCCAATATAGAACGCTATTTTCGATTAGTAAAGAGACCACGAGGCAATCAAGGCAATGAGGCGTACCAAGAACTCTTCCTGTTCTTCTTGTGTTGACTTGTTGTCGAACCGCCCAGCTTGGATAACTTTCTGATCTATGTCAAGCTTGAAATGAGCGCGTTGATACATTGCTTCTTCAACGCTCTTTTCAGTAATGAATCGCAAGATAAGCACAGCCTTAGTTTGACCGATGCGATGCGCACGGTCTTGGGCTTGCAGATCAGCATGAGGATTCCTGTTTGTGAATCATTAAACGGAAAAGTTGACAAGATCGACGCCACATGCTCACCAGTCACTGTCGAAACTAGAAGCGCAACAATGTTAGTTCATTATTACCCTAATGAGGCTTCTCACTCACATGATGACTGTATCAGCTGTCTGCAAGTTCAATCCCAGACCACCAGCGCGCGTTGAAAGAATGAAAACTTTGAATTCAGAGTCGGGGGCATTAAACATTTGCACGAATTGAGCTCGCTCCTCTGTTTTAGTGCCTCCGTCTAGACGAAGGTGTTTCCATCCCATCATCTTCAAGAAGTCTTCCATAATATCCATGACTTTGGTCATCTGGAAGAAGATGAGGACCCTATGACCAGTAGAGAAGAACTTGGGCAAGATCCGGCTTAGTAGTTCAATCTTGCCTGACGTTCGAACCAGCTTCTCGTCTACCAGTCCGCTTGGACTGATCTTGTCTTCCACACTCTCAAACAAGAAAGGATGCTGGCAGATTTTACGCAGTTGCATAAGCTCGTTGCTAAGGCCTTTGACACCCCCAGATTTTCTAACAAGCCGGGGTAAGTACGAAGGTGATTTTCAGAGACAGCATCTGTACCCTTTGTTGTCTTTCCCATCTGCGATCATTTTGTGCTTCTTCATTTGCTTATAGAGCTGGCTTTGTAGTGCGCTCATTCGAACCTTGATCACCTTCTCTACCTTGTCTGGTAATTCACTTTCGACATCCTTCTTCAGACGCCTAAGTAAGAATGGTCGGAGCACTTTATGCAGACGTCTGATAATAAGCAGGGCCTCTTCTTCGTTCAAYTCAATCTTGTCGCCGGTACCAGAGTTGGCGAATGGTGTGTTGAACCATTCGTCAAACGATTTGACCGAGTTAAATATCTTGGGTAAAACAAAGTTGAGAAGAGACCAAAGTTCGGGAAGATTATTTTGCAAAGGAGTACCGGTGAGAATAAGGCGGTAGCGAGAATGATAGTACGTGGTAAGAGTTTGTGCTAGCTTGGACTGGGTATTCTTCATACGATGACCCTCGTCTATATGGCTCGTCATTATAATTGTGTATAGTTTTGACAGAAATACTCTACCAATGATCATGTGGACCCACTTGATTTTGCTCAAATGCGGACGATCCTTGATGATATACTCGTACGTAGTCAAAAGGACCTGGAATTGTCCGAGACGCAACTCATTCTGTAGAACGCGACGCTGAGCAGGGTTGCCTTTGTACGCGATGGTTTTGACATCGGGGGCCCACTTGGCAAATTCGCCCGACCAATTAGTCATAGTCGAGAGCGGTACTATCACCAGGTAAGGGCCTCGTTGCTTCTTGGTCTCAATCAAGAAAGTGACTAGGGAAATGGTTTGAATCGTTTTTCCGAGACCCTACGCAAGGTTCATATTCCAGATATTTTGTTGAAATATCAACACTTACCATCTCATCTGCCAGAATGCCATTCAACCTGTTATTGTACAAGCTTACCATCCACTGCAAGCCCTTAAGCTGATACTCTTTCAGTGTTCCGCCAATTAGCAACCTCGGCTGTTGCGTGATCCTTTCAGTCATTCTATGAGCAACCGCGTAATAGTCGATCCTCCCCTTGTCCTCTGTAGGATCATCAATAGCTGCCTTTGCGCCGAATGTGGCCTCGGAAGTCGGGCCATCTTCTGATTCCCAAGTACTACTGACACCACTCTCAGTCTGCTGAGCAACAACGGCTTGGGCAAGAGAGTCGAGATAGGCGTCCGTTTGTTTCAGAAGGTGCGTGATGCGAGTGTCCTTGGCCGTATCAATGAGTTTCATGTACGCCTCTTCATCGTCAGCTTTGAGAGCCTTGAGACGTTCCTTGGCCAATCGCTCGATCCGTTTCTGCTCTTCTTTCTCCGTATGTGCATGGAACGAGAGCACGGCGCGACCGAGACGAATTACACGGTCCTGCGCATTTCGACAAGCATTCATCACTTCACGACCATGGTTGCAGATGACTTCGAGCTGTTCGACATGCTTATGCTTGGCGCGACGCTCGCGCTCCGCACGTTGCTTACGTTCGAGTTGTTCTGTCATGCGTGCATCGCGTATGGTTGGCTTCTTTATACGGCGGAACTCGGTGCGACTTAGAGGAAGCATAGAACCGTGTGCAAGTCGTTCAGCAACGAGGGCACGGAGAGCGCGCTGCTTGTCTAGCAAACGTAATGCTTTCAGCTCAATAGCAGCGCGAAGCTTGCCATGCGCAGTAGGCGGTGGGATGATGAGAGACCGTAGCGTCTGCTCTGCGGGAGTAGCGTTTTCTTTGTTTTCGATGCTCATCTCGTTTTCAAAGGGATTATCCTCTGCCAGACCGCCATCACCAATCGTTGAAGGTAGAGCTTCAAGTTCCCGAATACGTTGTTGCATGCGTGCTTCCACATAACGATCACGCTCGTTCAGTACTTGGTGGGCATCAAGACCCAGAGGCATAAGGGTAGGGATTAGGAGGCGCTGGAGGCGAGAGGCGAAAAGTTTGGGATCAGCATCAGCTGGACGCTTGAGATGCGTCAATGGGTGTCGGAAGGCATTGTACGGGTATATGCCGGAGTTGACATTATCTTCGAAGAACGGGCCGTTGGGTAGGTCAGCTGTGTTGATGGAGGTAGCCAGGTCTACTTTTTGCTGTTCTTCTGATTTGATATTAGTGTCAGACTGTGACGGTTCTGTAGCGGGAGAAGCGCGAGCATCGTTAGGGCCTGACACTGCGCCGTTGGTTGGTTGCTGATGCGAGGTGTCATCCTTCGAAGCCTTGACAGCGGCATCTACGATGCGCGACTGCACATCCGGGCCTTGGAGCGTCTTCTCAAGGTCTTGGATAGCAGTGTTTGGCACCCTCATTGCCTGCTGCAGGTGGTCGGGAACTGCGCTGCCACGAGATAAAAGTTTGAAAGCTTGAATTTGTGCCCGGAGAGGGTTCACGAGTTCCGGGGAGAATGGTATTGGGGTCTGCGGGGAAACGGGATATGATTGCGTTGAGGGAGCAGAGCCATTTGGGACAGGCTGCTGGATGTGACCATTTGCGGTGGGTTGATGAGTAAGGGTGAGATTTTGTCCCCGGCCTAAAAAGAGAAGGTGAGGGAAAAGAGTGACGAATGGGTGTGTGGGACATACTCTGGCTGATGGCGGAAATGTATTTGAGCAGCTGCTCAAGTTCGTTTGGCGACTTTTGCTCGTGAGGGTTTTTCTTGAGAAAATTGACGCGCTGTAGGCGGTGAGCGGAGGACGGGGTAGAGGCCGCGGGCAGGACATACGAGGATAAGCTGTTGGATGTCGGCAAGCTGCTGCTGCCTGGGCTGCACCTGCGCCGACATTCTTGCTTACAGTATCAGCAAAACCACGACTCACCCGCAGTCACGGTCACACTGACCACGTAACACTCACGTGCCCGCTTTTCAAAGCGCGTCTCCGCACCGTGACTCGCGTCTTGCTTCCACCATGCCAGCCGAACGCGCAGGAGTGAGTACCAGCCCCTTCAGCTTGAGATCCCCCGCATATACTCTTGCAGTACACAGTTACCATGTTCCTCGTGGACACTTCGCCCTCCATGGCGAAAACAAGGATTATCGACCTCCCACCAGGCCCAGATGGCGAGGAACGCTCCTCCGAGACGTCCAACCTCGAATGGGCACTGCGGTTCGTCAAAACAAAGATGCAGGAAATGGCAAGCGTGCGCTGTCATCCCAAAACAGCCCCTGACTATCAGTAGATCTTCAGCGGCAGAAAGACAGAGAAGTGTGGCGTCGTCGTCTTTGGCTCCGAACGTAAGAATAGTGTAACATTCTTTTTCTAGCACTCAATTGCTCCCAAGAGACGAAGAATATTGTCAACGACAATAACGGCGGCTATGATAACGTCTACGAATCCATCGAAATTGCGCAACCCAACAGCAGCACACTCACCAAGCTTGATACATTGCGGCCGTCGACAGTGGCCGGAGATCGTAAGTCCAAGCTAGTTTTAACGCTTTGTTGCTTGACGACACGCTCCAGCGCTCGACGCTCTCATCGTCGGTATCGAGACCCAAGATGTATTCCTTGCAAAGAAGAAAACTTGGACTCGCAAGATTGTGCTGGTTACCAACGGGGAGTCCCCCATCGAAATGGAAGATTGGGAGGCTGTCATCAAGAAGATGAATGCGCTGGATATATCCCTCACGATCATGTACGTTCCATTGCATTACTCTGCATACACCATCCATAAATTTCGGATCAGCGGCGTTGACTTTGATGACCCTGAGTTCCCTTACGAGGAACCTGACAAGTCTGTGATCAAGGTGAGATTAAATGCTTCCGACAACCATGGCCACTGTAATTTTTGCAGAGGACAAACGAGAAGTTTTATCACACATTTGTCGGCTCATTGAAGAATGGGGTAGTAGGAACCTGCGCCTTTGCCCTACAAGAAATAATGCGCCCAGATATACATTATGTCAAGTCTGCCCTTATGTCGACCGTCCTCCGTGTAGGAGGGAACACGGATGAAGCGATCGAAATACCTGTTAAGACAAGCAAAGCTACCTCTATTGCACGGCCAAAGAGCTGGAAGAAATTTGCAGCTCGAAGTAGAGGTATTGGAATGGAGGTCGACGGCGCGGAAGAAAAAGTCGAATTCGCGCAGTTGAAAATGCGTACAGAATATTATGTCGACCATGCTGGAGACCACGGAGAGGATGATGACGAGGACGTCAAAGTGGAAGACGACGAAGAGAACCTGTTAGATGGCCCTAGCAGTGAGAAACAAGGCAAATCCAAAAGCCTGGAGAAAGTGGAAAAAGAGGAACTTATCAGAGGATTTAAATACGGAACCACTTATGCCCCCTGTCCCGATGGGCATTTTCCAAAGCTCCCAACGCGCAAAGGGATTGAGATCTGTGGTTTCTTCCCCACCAAGAATGTAAGGTTATTCGTGAATAAGAAAGGTTTTTCCAACTGCCGCTACCTTGCAGTTCCGAAGAGAGTACGTCATGGGCGAAATCTCGTATGTCTGGGCAGATCCAAGCTCCCCCCATCAGCAAGCTGCCCTTTCAAGCATTGTACAAGCAACATATCATAAGGGTTCCATGGCCATCGCTCGAATGATAACTAGGGATGGCATGGATCCAAAGATGGGCGTTCTTTGTCCCACCGTTTTTGACAAAGTGGACTGCTTCCTTTGGGCGCAGGTACGGTTCGACCACCATAGTTTGGCATATAGCACTTCATTCTTTCCCAGATGCCTTTTGCAGACGATGTTCGCAAATACTCATTCGCATCCCTGGAACGTCTGGTCTCGAAAAAAGGAGAAACCCTCACTTCCCACCCTTACCTTCCTACCCAAGAGCAACAGTCGGCCATGGACTCCCTGCTTGATGCAATGGACTTGATGGATGCGGGAGACAAAGACGAAGAAGGGTAAGTCGAACCACTTGGCACATTTTCGCGGCTTAATTAGTCTTACTAGAAACCGTCAACCATGGTTTGACACACGTCTCTCTTACAACGCTTCGCTCCATCGAGTCAAGCAGGCCCTTCTTCACTGTGCTGTTGTCCCTGATATTAATAAAAACCCGCTCCCTCCGCCACACCCTGAACTCTTGAAGTATTTCGATCCGCCTCGCCGCGTTATTAAGCGTGCGAGAGCTGCTGTCGACGAATGCAAGGATGTCTTTAAAATAAAAGAAGGTGAGGAGTTCAAGACCCATATGATCTAGCAATGASCTTTTTTCGAAATCAAGTTCCTAAGAAAGTGGCTACAAAGGTTAAGAAGGATGGACATGCCTTCGCGGAAGAAGATGATGGAGAGCTCCTTCTTGAGGGAAAACCAGATCTGTCAAAGAATCAATTGCAAGCAGTAATCACGTCGACTACTTCGCCCTCTACAGGCAAAGGCAAAGCCAAGGCCATCAAATCTGAAGACAGTGAAACAGAGGACGAAGAAGAGCAGTTCGTCCATGTTGAAAAGCCAGTGCTTCCGCTAGACAAGAAGCCGGCCGTAGACCAGCATGGACAAAAGGCAATACATTTTCCAACGCCCGCAAAATCGACATCTCCCCCGGCGAGACGAGTACCCCGCGACATTGACATGGACGTAGATGACGAAGTTAATGACGGTCGTGCRCCTGGTCGAATTATTGGTACCACAGATCCCTTGAAGGACTTTCGAAAAAATCTTGAACGCGGTGACGTCGTAAGCAAAGCTGTGGAAGATATGGGATACGTCATTGGGGAGATCGTAATGAAACCATTTGCATGGAGACGAACAGATGAACTTCTAGAGTGTTTGAGAGAGATGAGAAATGTTGCTCTAAAGGTACGAGTTCCTCCTATCGAGACGAGAAATATTGATTCTGGGTAAACCGTAGGAAGATGAGATTGATGCATGGAACGAGTAAGTTCATGGTCACCATAGGTCTAAACGAAATTCATTATTTTCAGCTTCATGAAGGATTTCAAGGAAAGGTGTTTAGGCAAGGGCGGCAATCGAGAATTCTGGAAAGAAGTCAAAAAGGTCGGCCGGCAGCTCAGTTTGATTAGTGACACCGAGGCAAATCAAGATGGTGGCACATCCACCGTGTCCGAAAAGACTGCTTTAAAGGTACATACTTTCAAGGCACTATCGAAGTGGCACTAAACCGTGGTATATATAGTTCCTTGCATGAATCTATGATACGGCACTGGTCTCGTAGACGTTTTCATTGCTCTCTTTGTAGTTGTACGCTGTATACGATACGATAATTTTAACTCTTGCCCCACCAACCACCGAGCAGACTGCTGAGACCTGAGCGTGTGGGAGCGTGCGGTTCTGGAGAAGCCGACCTCACTTCTTCCACTTTAGCCCTTGGTTGTACTTTCTTTTCGACCACAGGTTGCTGTACGGGAACTACGGCGGCTTCGACAGGCTCAGGAACCGGCGGCGATTTACCAGCTCTCTCCAGCAGCTTGTTCATGTCTAATTCAACATAATTGAGCGCAATGTTGAAGAATGTAGGCTTCTTGTATGTTTTAACCCCTTCGTCGTTAAGGGCACCTCCGTTATATGCGTACCAGTCCCTTTTGAATTGTAGGGCATCGGCGGAAAGCCCCGTTTCAAGCTCCCGCATATCAGTATTGTTGAGAGGGAAGAAGCAAGGAGAGGATTCCGATATAGGATCGCGGTTGGCCAGAGATAAAGTGCTAATGGTTTCTCGAACATGGATGATCGCGTGTTGAATTAGGGTTAGAGCTTCTGCATATCTTTTCGCAGGAGTATAACAGCGTGCGAGGTAGAGACATCTGTAAAATCTGTTAGTAGAGCAAAATAACATTTGCCACTTATGGCTACTGACCTYCGTGCTCTAGTAAAGGATGCCCTCGCCTCCACTGCGGCAGCTAAATCAGGATTGTCATCAACAATACTAAGCACCCGCATCTGATTGAGACTTTGCAGGACAGTATCAAGAACTTTGACAACAGCCGGATATAGTCTGCTGTCGACTTGTTCTGGTTTAAGGGCCTTGGTCACTGGCATTTTAGAGCTGCGTGTCATTCCTGGACGGGACCCTGGCTGATTGGCAAGGATGGCGGAGGTCAGAAGGAGGTCTCGCTCTATACGCTTCGCCAAGAGTTGATAGACGATATACGCGTGCACGAAATGGAGTATGTGTTGACCGCTTGGCGCAGCGTATCCTTGCAGTGCGTTTGTATTCGACCCGGCCAGCTGTGCCAGATCAATTTTGAGCCAAATAAGCCGAGATATCAAAGCGTACCTGCTCGGCTTCTTTAAGCTTCCTAGCTACCTCTTCAGCGTCGCTGAGCGCGAGCAGGATGGCATCGTAAGCAGAAACGCCCTTCTTTGTCCTGTTCTCCTTCTTTGTCCGTTTCTTTTTGTCTGTGACAGACTCTCCAGGCAAAGGCTGGTCGCGCGCACTAAGCTTGGCCTCCGCTTCCTGTACCTTGAGAAGAACATCAACTAGTTCAGGATTACGTATCGATACTGGCTGTCCTTCCCAGAATATGGCTTGCAATCGTTTCCTGGATGCATCCTGCGCGCTTGTTTTGGATTCCGATCTCAGTTTCGCTACCAGTGAGTCGAAGCCCTCCACCAATCTTCCTTTATGTGCAGGAGCAATTTCAGCGACAATTCCATCAATATCATATGCCTTCTGCCTTCCTAGTTCGTGTGCGCAGTGCCGTATCTCAGGTCCGAGTTCGTCAGAAAACATGATTGCTAGAGCTTGGTCACGGCTTGTAGTCGCGGACGCCGCTAACTCGCCCAACAGGTTCCGCGCAACGCTCAATAGCGGTAATGCGTCTTCAAACTCATCACGATAGCGAAGAAAGCGACCGTTGAGGATAAGAGTATAAACAGTCACTTGAATAAGGTTCGCCGCAGAAAAGCGGTCTGACGTATACAACGTCTGACAGTGCGACAGTAACTGCGTCGACCAGTTCACTGCGCGCCGAAAGCGTCCCGTTGCACTATGCCTAAGAGTGCCCGTGTGGCTTGCATTCTTCGACTGCAAGGATGCCTTGTAGAGCTCCTGAGCATAACCCCAAGCGCGTTCCGCCTCGAGCAGGAGCAGTTGCAAGCTACGTATTGTTAACTTGACGTCTATGGGGAAACGACTGTCTTACTGTCCATCCCGAATGACTTCCGGAGTGAGAGGTGGAAGTTTTTTGAATTCTCGACCCTTGCCATGGGTCAATTTAAGTGTAGACCTAAGCCGGTGAGTGCGGTTCGCGCAATGCTTTCTGTCTGCAGCGTTAGAGCTGTCGTGCGGTAAGCGCTATACGCACCGGTAGCGATGGAAGTCATCATAACGCAAACCATGTGCGCTTCTTTGCTCGTTGACGAGGTGCAGTGCTGGTATGTTGTAGTTGAGAGATATGTTTATTCACGGCGAATCTAAGCACCTTGAAATACTACAACGGTTGTCGTTGCGTCTGTCATGATGGTAGTTATCTAAGTTCGGTGTTTGTACTATGTGTCCAATCATAAAGTTTTCCCCCTTCATCCCACTCAACCAACATGGACCTTGAACCAACCCTTCAAAATATATTGGACCAGACGACTCTCAAATGGATCTTTTGTGGTATGGTTTATTGCCTGTTGGTCCAATACGTAACACATACGTGCTCTCTTAAGGTGGCAAGGGTGGTGTAGGTAAGTAACGCGTTCCACCTGTACTTAGATTATCAAACGTCCAAAGGGAAAACCACAACGTCTTGTTCGCTTGCCATTCAGCTGGCCAAAGTTCGGGAATCTGTCTTATTAATCGTATGTGATACCACCAAAAATGACAATCACGCAACCAGTCATTGAACAATATCTTAATAGTCGACTGACCCGGCCCACAACTTGTCGGACGCCTTCGGCCAGAAGTTTTCCAAGGATGCTACGAAAGTGAACGGGTTTGAGAATCTATTTGCAATGGAAATYGACCCAACGAGCGCATTACAGGAGATGGTCGAACAGTGTATGCTAACCTCTTTATTATTGGTGGTACGCTGATTGTGGCTGCGTCATCAGCTGATTCCAACGGTATGATGGGCTCAATGATGCAAGATCTGGCTTTTGCAATACCTGGCGTGGACGAAGCAATGAGTTTTGCGGAGATCATGAAGTAAGAGATTTCTGTGGCAAACCACCTTCGGTTCTGAAATGGGTGTCAGACATGTCAAGTCTATGGAATACTCAGTTATAGTTTTTGATACAGCTCCAACAGGCCATACCCTCCGATTCTTATCTTTCCCTACCGTTCTGGAGAAGGCTCTTGGGAAATTAAGCTCCCTTGGATCTCGGTTTGGACCAATGCTTAGCCAGGTAAACCACATCTATGCTTTGTCCTGCGATATCTCTAATAATTCGTGCAAGATGTCCAGCATGATGGGTGGTGAGGCAACGTCGCAGGAAGACATGTTCGCCAAGCTCGAGTCGATGCGAGCTGTAATTACTGAGGTCAACACGCAGTTCAAGGATCCTGTGAGTGCAACTTGAATATGGCCTGCAGATTAATTAATACTTCTTTAGGAGAAGACAACTTTCGTTTGTGTCTGCATTTCGGAGTTCTTGTCCCTGTACGAGACAGAACGGCTGGTGCAAGAACTAACATCGTACGAAATCGATACTCACAACATCGTTGTCAACCAGCTTTTGTTCCCGAAGCAATGTACGTCTCGTTCCGAGCTAATGTGTCAGCCCATCTATTTATTCACGCACTGGATAGCTTCGAACTGCGAGTTCTGTAGCGTGAGACATAAAATGCAGCAGAAATATCTAGCGGAAGCACATGAACTCTACGACGAATTCTTTAATATCGTTCAACTGCCCCTTCTAACGGAAGAAGTAAGAGGACCAGAGAAACTCAAAGAGTTCAGCAAGATGTTGGTAGAACCATATGTGCCGAAAGACTAGTTTATATACTGATTACTAGAATAATATATTCTGTAATAAGCCGTAAGTATGCGTAGAGTTGCGTCCTCGTACGCATCATGTCACGCAATCGTCACGCTCATTCTTGACTTCAGACCTCGATGGCCACTAATGATGGTAGTGACAAYTTTGTTCACCAGCTGGCCATAAAGCTCTCTCGTGTCCTTAACATTGTCAACCCGAATGACCTTTTGGCTCAGAGAGTCATCGACATTGCCAAGAATAATCCATTAGACGATTTCACCAAGGGCATGTTACTCAGTTTTTATGACTTGTTGCCTCTCACCCTCTTGTTCTATAGCGGCAAAGGCTTTTGGCAAGTTCAAGGACTCTTTTCTTGCTGAACTGCATGCCGATATTCTGTCGCATGCTAAGCAGGAGGAGACTGGCATTACCCCGCAACCCGTGCAAGGGATCACAGTTCATGACAGTGATGTTCTGCAACCAGAACCCGCGCGACCTGGCGGTCTTACGCGTAAGGATGTGGTGGTGCGTAGTTGAATCATGACCGCTCGATAATTATGTTGATTCTTATATCTTTACCAGCAACATACATTCCGCCAGCCCGCAAAGCCTCTCGCTCCTCCTACACCACGAGCATCCTTGCTTGGTTTGGATCGCTTAGCTCAGGAAAAAAGAGCAGCGCAGGACAATGGAGGTCAAGACGCGAGCAGGAAAAAACCAAGGCTAGATGATAGAAAGGAACCCTTTTTCAAACGTATGTTGTTTTTTCACTGATCCGTAAAGTGGTAACGTTAGAATGTAGTGCCTAATATCCCTACTTCTCGCAACAATCATATGCGACATCGAGGGGAAGAAACCCCGTCTCATCCTGGTGGTTTATCCGAAACAGGTAGAAAGAGACTTGAAGAGCACAGAAGGAGCAAGGACAAGCAACGAGGTAAGTGGCATTCCCCATATACATATCACATCTCATGTTGGGTAGAGGGCATCAGTGCTGTGCCTGAACGTCAAAGTAATGCACCAAAGGGTCTTGGTGACTTCCAGCGACGCCTAAATCGAGATAGCTGGGACGATCGTCGTCGTGATGTGAGAGGATGGAGCGCTACTCCACGAAGTACCCGTGGTCCTTCAAGCGAGGCTCCCAGCGTTCGGGTGCCGAACGTGGGGTGGGATTCAACTCCACGCCGCCCAGAAGAAGACGGATCTGGGTGGGGCCGAGCGGGTTCTCGCCGATGGGATGCTCCGACACCTAGAGCCGCCCGAGGTGGTAGTCCTGATGGCGAGGAAGCTGCTATTGGGTTCGACATGCGGGAATGGGAAGAAGAACAAGTGAAATTGGATAGAGATTGGTATAGCGGTGCAGAAGAGGGTGGTGTGACGGGCGATGAGGAGCATAATCCTTTAGCTCAGTATGAAGATCTCAGTGCCTTGAAACAAGCCGAGATATCTACGAAGCAAGTGGTACGCTCAAATTCCTGCTGTAATAATCATATCGCCTGACTTTGAGTTCGCAGAAGAGAATATCTGCCCGTCAGGCCCAATACGTGCGTGCCGAGTGTCACTCACCAGCTTCTTGTTCATCTTGCTGTTTAGAACGCCGATAACGACTTGTGGGAGGCAAATCGAATGGTCACGTCTGGAGTTGCAACACGCAAAGCGATTGACTTGGACTTTGAAGATGAAGCAGAATCTACGGTCCATGTTATGGTTCACGATCTAAAGCCGCCTTTCCTCGATGGCCGTACCGTGTTTACGAAGCAATTGGAGCCTATCAACCCTATACGTGACACAACGAGCGATATGGCCATCTTTTCGAAAAAAGGCAGTGCCCTCGTCAAGGAAAAACGTGAGCAGGCAGAGCGTGCAAAAGCTGCAGCCAAGCTAGCTTCCCTGGGAGGAACGTCACTTGGGAATATTATGGGTGTAAAGGACGAGGAAGCCGAAGCCGAGGGTGCGTGCTGCCACAATTTTTCCTTTCCTTTTATCAGGTTGGACATTCACCTAGTTTTCGTTTTACTTCTATATAGCCGAGGCAGAACGAAAGCAGCAAGAGGGGAAAGAGGAAGACTATAAGGGCGATTCCAAGTTTGCCTCGCATCTCAAGACGTCGGCTGGCGTGAGCTCGTTTGCAAAAAATCGAACACTGAAGGAACAAAGAGAATATCTACCGGCATTTGCTTGCCGCGAGGAATTACTCAAAGTCGTCAGAGAGAATCAAGGCACGTTGTTCCCCTTACAGAAAGAAAACGAACTGATTGAACCCCGGATTAGTTGTCATCGTCGTTGGGGAGACAGGGTCGGGGAAAACAACCCAACTTACCCAATTCCTCTATGAAGATGGATACTGTACTTATGGCCTGATTGGTTGTACCCAGCCTCGTCGTGTAGCCGCAATGTCTGTGGCCAAGCGAGTTAGTGAGGAAATGGAGGTATGAATGGCGATGTTTCTCTCATCCGCGTCCTAATGCTTGTGTCCAGTGTAAACTCGGTTCCACAGTTGGCTATGCGATTCGCTTCGAGGACTGCACGACCTCCGAGACAAAGATAAAATGTAAGAAAGCTAATGTGCTGGGCGGGAATGCGTGCTCATTTGATTTTGTTAGATATGACTGACGGGGTATTATTGCGGGAATCTCTTAATGAAGGAGACCTTGACCGCTACAGTGTCATCATTCTTGACGAAGCACATGAGCGATCTCTGAGCACCGACGTTCTGATGGGTCTTCTCCGAAAGAGTAAGTGTTTGTTCAAATTCGGCCGTCTTTCTGACTGAACCTTTCGACAGTCTTGTCACGGCGTCGAGACCTGAAGCTCATTGTCACATCTGCGACTATGAACGCAGAGAAAGTAGGTTTATTCGCATTCGAAGGCGTCCTTTGTTTGATCATTTGTAGTTCTCAAAATTCTACGGTAACGCGCCAAATTACA
>JNHV02000094.1:0-42548 GCA_001691785.3 Amanita brunnescens Koide BX004 | reverse complement strand
TCTGATAGAAGTTTTATAGAGCATTGTCAATGAACCTGACCATGGTGATATTACTGCGAACGAAGCTCATAAAAATGATAGGCTAGCGATCACGGAGATATCAGGTTGCAAATTGAAGTTCACATTTAAACCACTCAATTATGACGAATGGTCCTAATCACTAGTAACTCATTGTAAATATTGTCAGGTACAATATACTATGTAGTCGGTTTAATTTTGACAATGTGCTCAAGTGTTTACAATTTTATTGATCAGGTTGACAAAACGATATGAACGAAGTAACTAGATAAAGCTTGGCATTGAATGGTAAGACAGAAGATAGACGCAGAAGTATTTGATTGAGTGATAATGCGATAATGCATACCGAGGTTGCCATAGCACTTGCTGCTTCGTGCAGAATGGATTTGGGTACCTTGTACAAGCTTGTACAATGTAAATATAATTGAATCGGAGTCATATTTTCCTACCAGTGGTAATTTAGCGGACTTGGTACCTTACCAGATACTATTTGATGCCTTGCATAGGTACATGTCAGCCAGTCGACTCAGACCCGGCTATAACCTACCAAGGCGTCGCCCGACCAGATGAACAGACGGAAACAGTAGAGCTCGCCATACCAGGGGAAGATCCGGAAGAAGATCCCAACAAAGACAACCAAAAGCCGGTCCACGTTCTGGTCGACTTCTGCATCTTCGACCTGCCATTGCAATGAAATAGTATCACTGGCTGCAAAAAGGATGGTGTTGATCACCATCTTGAGGGTGTCACAGCTAACTTTATATGAAGACGTTGGACAGGAGGATTGGGATGACGATGAAGAGGCAAAAGTGTGCCTTTGTCTCGGTGTGATTCTGAGATATAGATCGGAATACGAGTGAGTTGTTTGAAACATAGTTTATAGATATCCAGACGGAGGGGGCATTGGGGGACGGCTGAGTGGGCTACCAAAAGTCGGGTGCGGCATTGAACTCCAAAGAAGTCGAAGGAGGCAGAGAGGGATGAGTGCGAGTGCAAGTCCTCAAGGAGAATGGTCTCCATGGGGGATGATAAAGTGAGGTGCCACGAGAGAAACGTCGGCCCAACAGGGTGGGATTTCAAGGTGGCAGGGTGAGATACAGGAAAGCAGATGATGGGTACTGCTACTTATGTATTGGAATTGGAACAATGGTCCTAAACTTTTCCTTAGTCAACAACTCGAGCTCGATAGTATTAACCTTCTCGTCAATGCGAACGGGGTCTTCCCATTCGCGAACTAATTTCTATAGAAGCTCCATCAGTTGTCAAAGTTTTTGAATCGCAGTAGATTACTAAAGTAACAGGGAGATCCGCCGCTGGCATCCACTTAAAAGGCATCACAAAAATGCTTTCTGAAACACAAATGTGCACATAATTCGTAACCACGGTCTGATGGTAGTTGTAGTCATTGATTGCTCCAGCTGTGCGATGTGAGATATGGTTATAGTTGAGGACGTGTGATCATGAACACTTCCAAACTGCACACACGAGATGCCCAACTGTTGTCCGTTTGCCCTAGTCCCCATCGGTGGTCAGCCGACCTCTCCCCTGCAGCTCTCTGTTGCCTTGAAAGCCCCCGTTGGGCCGACGTCCCCAATGGATGACAACCTAGTACTAGTAGGCCCCTGCCGTTCACGTTGAGGTCGAGGACTCGTGCTCGTTGCTCATTGCTCTCCGCCTCCTTCAAATGGATGCCGACTTATTTGAGTGCACCAACCTTGGATAGCCTGCACAGCCCCACGCCAGGGGCCACTCCAGTCTCCCATCTACAACTCCATCAAGCTGCAGAAGCTCATTAACAAACGGAAGCAACTGGTCTTAGCAACCCGCGCTTAACCCCATGATGCCGAGCTCCAAGCATATGGTTGCAGAAGAACTGAGGCAGAATGCCGATACGGTAGAGGCATCCCTTTCCCTACTATAGAATATGTTAGCTCCCTTATTGCGTCACTTGGCCTTTTCCCTCAATCACAATGTATGTATGGTCGCACTGCACAAGGCCCCTTGTAATGAATGTTGTCAGCAACCACTTTTCAACCAGGACATCCATCTTGTCCATCTACACAGACGCCACTCTGGCCGACCAGATGAACGGACAGAAACAGTGGAGCTTGTCATAGTCATACTGGGCGAAGACCCAGAAGAGGAGAGGATCCCAACAAAGACAATCAAAAGCCAGTCTGCATCCTGGCCGACTTCTCCATATTCAACCTGCTCCATCGCAATGAGATGGTATCACTAGCTGCAATCGAAATGGATGGCGTTGGTTGCCATTCCGAGGGCGCCTGCTGAGCCACGGCTAATTCCATCGGCGAAGTCGTTGGACAGGAGGATTGGAATGACAACGGAAAGCAAAAAGTGTACGTTTGTCTGGGTGCAGTTCTGAGATATACCTTGGACTACAGGTCGGAATACAAGTGAGTTGTTTAAACCATATTTTATAGATATCCCACTGATGGAGTGACAGGCCATTGTGGATGGTACATACTCAAGCTGCCTTCAAAAGACTACGAAGTGACATATTGAATGTTTTATACGCCTTGATGCATTGCTAAGCTTGTCATCTTGGCCGGACTAAGCCGACCTGGCTATATTTATAAATCATTCATCGAGCGATATACGCAAATGGTTGATATTTTTGGCAGAACATGCATAAATGACCAAACTGTACATCCCCCAATCTCTAGGACGTGAACATCTCGGGCAAAATGGGAGAAGACCCTGAAGGCAGTCCCCGTCGAAAAGCGAATCCTGCACAAGGCAACTTCCTCCGATCTTTGCTTACAACAAACCAATATCCTGCAGCCCCCAAACCGTCGACTACTGTACAACCACGCTCTTATTGGCAATGCGGACTTGGCCTTTCTAAAACCAGAACGTCACACACGTCACACATGTCACCCCCCGTATCGATTAATTCAAGGCCTTGTCGAGGAGACATCTGGGTCATTGGCGCAGGCCCTCCTCTTGAAGACATGGCGCAGTTATAAAGCTTGAGGCAGAAGGGATACAAGAATCTTGACCTGGGAACATTAGGTACATAATCAAGGTCAGGATGAGAATAGGTGTGGTTCTATCGAAGCTCTCCCCAACAATGTCGGAGATGAGGTATGCATTCTATATATCATCTTTGTCCATCTCTCATACTAAGCACAGCACCATGTATATCTTACCAATGAGGAGACAATGGTCTCCATTGATGACTCATACAAGTTATTTTTGTATTCCCAATCGAACTATCCCTGACCTCCACGGGTTGGATGGACGAGTCTATTTTCAGTGTTATTTCAATCCCTTTGCGAGCAAACGCTGATTATCGAAGTATGCTTAATCTTCTGAATTACCTCCACACAGTGATTGAATATTAGACCTTGACCTGCTACTCAAATGGCAAGATGTGAACCCTAACTCTTGGGTTGCACAGAATAACTACCGCATCTGCTCATAGTTGATAACAATACTATCTGTTCCAGACATACTTAGATGACACAAAGGTTGATATGGTCATCTGGATCTACAAATGACTGATATATATAACAAACATAGTGTCATCGAATGGTCACAGTGTGGGAGTTGGCCAGGTCGCAAGGGATCCCCAATCACTTTCTGTTTTGAAGTGATAGAGAATAATGTACTCACGGTAAGTCTTACTCTGTGATTAGTCTATTCAAAGGCTTGTAAATTGGTGCTGTACATCCAAATGCACCAACAAATCGGAAACGCAGTTCCCATGCCTATTTCCATTTCTCTTGGGCGTGAATTGTGTCAAGCACTGTTTGAATAATGGTTCGAGGCCAGAGACAGGCTGCGGGCAAATGGGGTCGAAATTGAGGACGGCAAGTGAGATGCATTTAGTAATTAATATTTAATCCTGGCATACAAATGTAGCAATATGACAATGCAAACCACTACCATAGTTCCTTCCTTTACATCTCCACCTTCTCCAAGGGCAACAGAGTCAATCATTCCGGTATCTGGAGGTCCATCAAACGACTTTGATACGGTGTAAGGGTCCAGGTTGTCGTAGGTTGTCGTCTCATTTCTTCTAATTGCATTATAGAGATACCTTCTGATTCTGAAACATGAATGCGCACATGATTCGTAACTTAGAACTACAATGGCAGCTGTGCTAAGCAAAGTTGTTTTCCGTCATTGGAACCTGGCCGCACTAGATGGGTTACCCATCGGCGCAATGATAATAGTTGAAGACGAAGACATACAGATGTGAACACCAGCTTGGACACTTCAATCCGGATCCGAACTGAATGATTTGCTCATCGACCCAAATACTATCTGAACATTTATTGTGCCTGCTTTCCAAGCCGTTTATCGGCATGGCCACTTCTCACTTACCATCTTGATCTAGCTTGGTGACATAGTCCCGCCTGCGCAGAGCTTCATCTTGCCACTCCCACTTGAGTCGACCGACTGACATGTATGTATGCAAGGCATCCCATAGTACTCGGTAAGGTACAGTCCGCTAGTAGGAAATATGACTCCGATCTGATGGATTGGGGAGATAAAGCTTGGTAATGGATGGTAAGAAACACTGGACAGGATCTCCCCGAAGATAGTCACAGAAGTATTTGATCAATTACCCTCGAATGATAACGCGCACCGAGGTTGCCGTAGCTCCCTCGAATTCGTTGTTTCGTAAGTTTGTTCCTTGTAAAATATAAATATCATACCACGCTTTGTCCATATCGATTTTGCCAACCAGGTTTGATGCAGCACACATCTGGTTGGCATGAAACAATGTCGTGGGGTAGTGATTGATGAAATCAAACATCTTGTCAAATTTCAACCGACTACATAGCATATTGTACCTGACAATATTTATAATGAGTTGCTAGTGACTAGGTAAATGCTGGATAATTGATTGGTTTAAATATGAACTTCAGTTCGTTACCCGGTACCATCGTGATCCGTAGTTCATCATTTCGATGATCTTCCTCTATACTGGTACTAGCAACAGTAAGATGGGGAGGTACTTTGAAAACAGCCTATAAAACTTCTATCAGATGTCAAGGTTTTCAAATTGCGGTAGATCACTGACGTGGAGAACAACATCACTTGATACCCGCACAAAAGTGACCTTCTCATTGAATACCTCTGAGAAATCCACATCGTGAAAATATATGGCTGTGCCGCCCTCGTGAATATGGACCACCAAAGGAATCTGGCGGTGTATCTATCAAGGTATGTGAGGTTCATGCTATGCGACTTTTAAAGAACACCATTCACTGACTTGTTGAGGGGCCCAAAACCCATAGGTTCGAGGCCCGAATTTTGAGCACAGTACATTGGGGATCATCACGTCCAAGCTACCCTTAGACATCCTGAGCTCGATAGTATCAACCTGTTCGTCGATGGGAACGGGGGGATTCCAATTGAGTAATAACCTCTATAGAAGTTGCGTCAGATGTTAAGATTCTTGAATCGCAGGAGATCACTAACCTTGATTGTCGTTGCTGGTGCCCGCTCATATAATAACATTTYCCCTGCATACAATGCGAGGAGATAGTCCATGTCGTGTGTTTTTATCAATTCACCAGCCTTCGAAAAACATGCCAGAACAAGACTCAATTTCGGATTACCCTACCGAGTCATCTGAGGTTCAACATGACATTAGAAGAGCAATGTTCACCCACTTTTGGGGTCCAGCAACCACACAACGGTGACTCGGAGATACCCCGTTTCACCTGACCAAGTTCACCTGGAGAAGGAAAAGGAAGCGCCACTACAGAGGTTCCGAGTACAAAGAAAAGCCACGCGAAAAAGAATAACATGAGTGATGCCTAGCAGACGACATGAGTGTTGATCAGCATCAGGATTTGCACTGAAGTTACTTACTGACTATAGAATGAAGGAGGATGTTTGTAATGGAGACCGGCTCTGAGGTAGGGCGAGGGAACCTAGCGCAGCTTTATAGTGGAGATGCTAGCCATGAAACCCGCTTGACGCTGGAGGCCTATCAAGCGGCTTTGATACGGTGTGATGCATCACACCGTATCGAAATGGTGGCTCGACAAAACAAGGACCCCAACCCCTTGATGCAGATATGCGTAGACCAAGTCCTTCTCGGCAACCGTGAGGCCTATCAAGTGGCTTTGATACGGTGTGATGCATCACACCGTATCGAAATGATGGCTCGACAAAACAAGGACCCNGTGACAAACTGGAGTTCACATTTACACCACTCAATTATTGGTCATTGGCAACTCGTTATAAATATTGTCAGGTACAATATGCTACGTAGTCGGTTGAAATTTGACAAGGTGTTTATGTGTTTATGATTACTACGCCGTTTACTACGCTGCCACGTTGTTTCATGCCAACCATACGTGTGCTGTATCAAACCTGGTTGGAAAATTTGATGTGGACGATGGTCGTAGAAGTATTTGATCAATGACCCTCAAGTGATAACGCGTACTGAAGTTCAATGCCGTAGCTCCCTCGAATTCGTTGTTTCGTGCAGAATAGAAGTTCTTGCCTTGTAAAATTACCTTGCTTTTCAAGCAAGGGTTTCGTCTTTTCGAATGGTGGTCAATCGTACATAAGCACAGATATTGCCTTCTTTGTACAATAACTGGAGCAATCAACTGCAAGAAGTGGGGTCGGTCACCAGTATCGAAGCCATTTGATGGGCCTCCAGCGTCAAGCGGATTTCATGGCTAGCATTTCCACTATAAAACTGCGTTAGGTTCCCCCGCCCTACCTCAGAGCCGGTCTCCATTTCCTTCATTCTATAGTAAGTAACTCCAGTGCAAATCCTACTGCCGATCAACACTCATCTCGTCTGCTAGCGCATCACTTATGTTATTCTTTATCGCATGGCTTTTCCTTGTACTCGGAACCACTGTAGTGGCACTTGCTCCTTTACCGTTGTATGGTTGTTGGATCCCAGAAGAATGTGTGGATGAACATTGCTCATATTGAACCTCAAATGGCTTGGTAGATTGTGGAATATGAATTTGTGGCATGTCTTGACGAGCATGGTAAATTGATTAAAACATTCAATGGACCCCTATTCTTCGAATCGTTTGCGGGGGAAATGTTACCTTTTAAGCGGATGCCAGCGGCGAATCTCCCTGTTACTAGTTAGTAACTGACTGCGATTCAAGAACCTTTACAATTGACGGAGCCTCTATAGACCCTACTAGTAGTTGCCGAATGGGAAGACCCCGTTCGCATCGACGAGAAGGTTAATACTATCAAGCTCCAGTTGTTGACTCAGAAAAGGCTTAAGACCATTGTTCCCGATTCCGATACTTAAGTCCTTTGCATGCCGACCTACGCCGACTATTTGTCGCCTATATGTAGTACTTACTGCCCATAATCTACTTTCCTGTGTCTCACCCTTTGTCTCGTTCCGCTCCTTATGTCTCTCGCCGTCAGAACCACCGGATGGTAGGTATTCCTACCTCACTGCTTCAGTCTACTATAGCTTGGGCTCATGACGACGATCGGTTCGTGTCATCTTAACAAGCTTTGGCCCGTTCGCCTTTCGGTGTTCTGCTGCGGAAATTATAATGTGTTTTGGTGATCGTACATGTCATTCAGACCCAACATGTGATGATGGTACCTCACCCGTGCTTCAAGGGGAGAAGGCGGAGCTGTAAAGGAGGGACCTAAGGTAATCAGTATAGCGGTTTGCATTGTCATATCGCTACATTTGTATGCCAGGATTAAATATTAATTACTRAACGCGTATCACTCGYCGTCCTCAATTTCGACCCGCCGCTTGTTYCTGGCCTCGAMCCATTGTTYAAACAGTGCTTGGCGCAACTCGCGCCCAAGAGCAATGGAAATAGGCATGGGGACTGCGTTTCCGATTTGACGGTGCATCTGTATGTATAGCATTGATTCATAAGCTTTTGACTAGACTAATTACCAAGCAAGACCCACCGTGAGTACGTTATTCTCTATTGCCTCGAAAAAAAAGTGATCCGGGAACCCCTGCGACCTGGCCAACTCGCGCACCGTGACCATTCGATGACACTACGTTTGCCATATCTCAGTCATTTGTAGTCAGACAAATAAGATGTTTTCTTACGTGAGGATGTAACACCTTGCTTTGTTTAGCCGTAGGATCCATATTTGTAACTGTGGTAGGGAAGAAYTTCTTCCCATCCAGCCGACCATATTGACCTTTGTGTCATCTAAGTATGTCTGGAGAAAATGGGTATTGTTATTGGCTACGAACCAATGCGGTAGTTATTCCGTGCAACCCAAGAGTTAGGATTCGCGTTCTGCCATTCGAGTAGATGAAGGTCAAGGCCTAATCGATAATATTCAATCACTGTGTGCAGGTAATTCAGAAGATTGAGCGTACTTCGATAATCAGCGTTTGCCGATAAGGGGATCGAAACAACACTGAAAACAAGTTGTCAAAAATTCAATCGTTCGCCGAAACTATGCTAGGACTTACCGTTCAACTTTCTTCGGGTTAACACACTTTGTGTAGTGTTGCAAGTTCGTTGTGGGACGTCGACGCGCCGTCGCTTGGTACCTCGTCCTTGGATTGTGGCGGTAGTTTGGACTTCCCGGATATCCGCAATGTGCGCCTTTYGAGTCACAAACAAATGTAGGTATAGTTCGCTCGCGCTGGCGTAGTTCCTCCCGTTTTTCCGCTGGTAAAAATTGTAGTCTGGGGTGTTTCCTACGACAAAGTTAGTCATACTTGCCACCTCGCAGTATCAATTCAACTCGTACCAATCAAACCGAGGTAGATCGTCGATAGCATCATCGATTGTGACAAAGGGATGGAGTGCAACCCCATTCTCTGCTTTGATTGGTTGAATAAGTTCTCCATTACGTAGATTGATTTGCAGGCGATTTGTTTGAGGGAAATCGTGAGTTGGTTGCGGGAGGCTAGGTAATGGGTGACCATCGAGGGCTGCCATCAAGAAGAAACGAACTCGGCCTTGTGGTGCGCCATAGTGCCCTGCTTGTAGCAGGCTGAAGCGTACTTGATACCTACAACACCCTATCAGTCAGCAAGCATACAACAGAATAGCATATCGATATGTACCCTAGATCAACCAATGCTCGGACAACGAGTTTTAGTCCACCCATTGGAATGCCTCCCTCCACGCGATGGATTGAAGCTTGGGTTGAGTTCAACGAATAGCTGAGGAAGCCAGGGACATTCTCAAAGTATCCCATCTTCGGTCGATACTCATCCATGTAAGATAGTGCGTTGAAAATTAAATTACTCTTGGGATCATTCGCGAGCTTGAACATGTTCAGACCCGAGTGCGTTTGACTGTGTGTGATAATTACCAACTTTTTCTTAATAATAACTGCATTGGAAATTACCAAGGGAAGCCGGCGATTATCACGTCTATATCGCCTTTCTTGGGTGGGTCTGGAACCCGGGCATTCCCGCTATCCAACTGCATGGGTACTTCTTGCTGATGATCTAGCCGTTTCTTGATGGCATATCGAAGCATGATATTCGCACACTGGTTGTATACAATTGTATTGGGCGAATTACGACTACCATCTCGATTAACACCATGCATACCTAGTCTAAGATCACTTACCGGAATGTCCTTGCTGCGCTTGGTGAAACCTCAATTGCATGGGTGACTTTAAGGCCACTGAAGCCCTCTTTCATCCCCAAACTGAACGCACCAACACCGGCAAACAAGTCGAGGACCGTCAGCGGATGTTGCTTGACGTGAGACAGGTACGTTTTGAGTAATCTTCGGTGCGCTATCTTTTCCCCACAACACGTTGTACAAACTTCAAATTCGTCGCAATCGACCGGTTGCCTATCGTCCCATGTCTCTACTACCATCAATGGGAAAATGTATCTGAAAAAGAAGTGGTCCGGAGACTCGTCTAGCCACTCGTGGAGGTCGGGGATGGTTTCTATTGGGCATACAAAAATGACTTGTATGAGGTCTTCAATGGAGACCATCGTCTCCTCGTTGGTAAGATATACATGGCGCTGTGCTTAGTATAAGAGATGTGTAAACATGATATATACAATGCATACCTCATCTCGCATGACATTGTCGGGGAGAGTTTCGATAGAACCAATGCGTCCTACCATTCTCACCCTGACCTTCTCCCCGCTCGGGATGACCTTGATTATGTACCCGATGTTCGCAGGTCCCTGTTGCGCTTTGAACAAGACAAAGTCGTTCAGATGGTAGTTTTGACCATCATACGCGACGCCGTCCTCACGAAGTGTGCAAGGTTTTTTTGCTAGTTCGCGTTCTTCGGATATGAGACAGACAGGGCAGTTATCGGGCGGCGGATGGCCCGCTGCCAGGCATAAACGCTGAACGTCAAGTGATACGAGCGATGCGGTATCTTTATCGTGCTTAAATCTATGTAATCAAATCAGCCAGCTCTCGAATGAGAAAAGGGTGGCTTCACTTGTAGAAATATTCACTCGGATTTTCTGGGGCTTTCTCGGGCCTCTCGTGAACGACGACTTTACTAACTATTGTCTTCAAAGGAATATTTCCGCATAAATCATTCAGAAATAGCTCCTGCGGGTGCGCCAGTTCATCTAGGAAAATCTGGGCCCCATGTTCAAGCCACTGGACATGCGCGAAACGCTCTTGAGGTACTAGGTATATAATCCGGGCAAACCTGGATCACGTTAGCACGATATATGTACCAATGAATCAAATATCACCAGAAATACTTCGCTATTTTTGCTGTCCTTGGCACGTTATTATCCTCGGGAAGATTTGTGGGCGGCTTGTTATCATTCGCGATAGGCACGAGAATGAAATCGCCAGCCTGAATCGTATGTTATATAATGAGCAACCGCATATTAAAGTCTGCCGCTTACACTGTATCTCTGCCCGTCAATCGTAACAGAATGAACATGATCCGACTTTGGGTCGATGCGATCTTCCTTCCTCCAATCGATATCCCTCTTTGTTGTGCGCGCCTTTTTGATCACTAAGCAAAGATTCTTGTATTCCTTCTGTCTCAAGCTTTCTAACCACGCCGTGTCTTGGGGAGGAGGCCGTGCGCCAATGACGCAGATCTCCTCCTTGACAAGGCCTTGAATTAATTCAGCGATACGGGGGGTGACGTGCGTGACGTTCTGGTTTTCAGCCTTGAGGACGGCCAAGTCTGGATTGCCAATAAGAGCGCGGTTGTACGGTAATTGACGGTTTCGGGGCTGCGGGACATTGGTTCGTCGTAAGCGAGGATGGGAGGAGGATGCCTTGCGCAGGATGTGCTTTACGACCGGGACTGACTTCAGCTGAGGATCTTCTTCCATTTCGTCCAAAATATTCGCAAGTTCGACAGCCTGTCCAAAGATGTTCACGTCGCTGTTACACTAGAGATTAAGGGACTTACGGCTTGGTCATTTATATCTGCTTCTAGGCATGTTCTGCCGAAAATATCAACCATTTGCGTATATCGCTCGACAAATGATTCATAAGTATAGCCTGATCGTCTAAGTCCGGCTGAGATGACAAGCTGGGCAACGCGTCGAGGCGTATAAAACATTCTATATGTCGCTTCGTAGTCTTTTGAGGGCGTCTTGAGTATGTACCATCCACACTCCGTTTCGATGTAGAATGGCCTGTTGCTCTGTCAGCGGGATATCCATAAAATATGGTTTAAACAACTCACTCGTATTCCGACCTGTAGTCCAAGGTATATCTCAGAATTGCACCGAGACGAACGTACACTTGTTCCTCTTCGTCGTCGTCCCAATCCTCCTGTCCAACGTCTTCGTCGATAAAATAAGCCGTGACCCAACCGGCGCCCTCGAAATGGCGATCAACGCCGTCCTCCTCTTCGATCGCCGCCAGCGATACCATCTCATTGCGATGGAGCGGGTCAAAGATGGAGAAGTCTGTCAGGACGCGGACTGGCTTTTCGTTGTCTTCGTCGGGATTATCCTCTGGATCTTCACCCGGTATGACGAGCTCTTCCGTTTCTATCCGTTCATCGGGTCGGGCGGCGTAAAATGAAACTAGAAATTTGGTAGAAAGCTCCGAATCAGCGTGAATAATTTCGTTCCGCAGCTGGCCAGGGCTCACCCGGTGGGAGTTGCGTTTGCTTTGCTGGCTGAAATGGACCGTGAATCAACAGGTATGATGGCGAGCAGATGATGAGCTTACACGCCCGTATGTTTCTGGACTGTCGCGTCGCCTCTTGCGGGAGTCGGAGATGGAAGAGTCCCGGTCGGGCAGCTGTGGTGCGGGTGATTGAAGTGGTGCCTCTTCCGGGAATGACACCTCGAATGCGCTAGGGCGACGTCGTACCATTTCTAGGGAACTTTTGAGTCGGAAGACTTTATGCTACTAGTAGGTGGTGAACCTCTAGGAAGATGTCGGGGATCGTCCGCGAACACATACCGTCACGGTGAATATCACCGATCAGCTTCTGCATCCTCGGACACGGGCGCAATCAGAAATTTTGAAATTGGTATTCTAATGCTGGAATATTATCAAGTACACAGAGTCTGCTACACTTTGGGTTGTGGCTTCGTACAAGGYAAGTAGGAGGAACAATCGGAGATAATACAATACTAAAGCGATCGAGAAGTGTAATTCAATTCTGCGAAGGAGCGAAATGAGT
Source organism: Amanita brunnescens Koide BX004 (assembly GCA_001691785.3). Classification (NCBI taxonomy): domain Eukaryota; kingdom Fungi; phylum Basidiomycota; class Agaricomycetes; order Agaricales; family Amanitaceae; genus Amanita; species Amanita brunnescens. The sequence goes on along the minus strand of JNHV02000094.1, from coordinate 29,963 downwards.
AAGAAAGAAAAAGAACCTGCTGCGCTTGATCAAACCCGGTTATAAAGCTCTTCAGGTTGTATCACATCGGTGGCTTGATGGAAATCTGTCGATATCAATTACCACGATGCCCGAAAGAACTCGGAAATATCTTGCCTAATATTTCTCCGTACATCATGACTTTCCAAGTATCAATTGGAAGATCAGCGTCGTTGAAGCTCCAATCGAACTTATCCACCGCGGTTGGCTCATCCGACGGGTCATGATAGGGCGCTACGTATGAATGGGCCAGCGACTCTGATGCATCTATTCGCTTTCGTGGGTCGAATACCAGCATACGCTCAAGTAGATCCAAGGCTAAGACAAGGGTCAGTAAGGTATACATCAAGTGAATGGAGAAACACACCGTCAGGGTCTGAAGTTCGTAATTTCTGGCTGAATGGCACTCGATCACGCTTGGGGAGGCTGCGCACAAATCGCAAAGTCTTTGGCTATTAGCACAGATGCACAATAATGCGTACGACAACCTTACATTTTCGCTGCAGATGGTTTCTATGACGTCATCTGGGGGTGTACCCAGCAACTCGGTGATGATGGAGAATTGGTTTACATCTGGACATATGAGTGAATGAATAACATACAACGTCATATAGGCATTCACGACCCACGATCTTTCCCAGGAAACAAGGGTTTTCCCTCGAGCATCTCAGCAAAGATGCATCCGGTACTCCAGATGTCAACAGCGACATCATACTTCTGCCACGTTAGCATAATTTCAGGGGCACGGTAATATCGCGTTGACACATATCCTGTCATTTGGGGATCCTGAATACGCGCTAAACCGAAATCGCAGATCTGCCAATCTTGTTAACTGCCGTAGCCAAAAAGAGACAAACGAACCTTCAAGTCACAATTCTCGTTCACTAGGATATTACTCGGTTTCTGTGCCGTCCGTCAGTTCAACGTTAAATTGACGATAAATGCGCGTACTAGATCCCGATGTACAACCCCCGCCGAATGCACATATTTAAGACCACGCTAGACAAGTCAGACTTGAGAGCATGAGCGACTCTGTGGCATCCATACGCACAAGGATCTGATAGAGAAAATATTGGATAAACTGCTTTTCCAGTGGCCTTGACGTCAAAAGGCGATGCAAATCAGTGCCCAGAAGTTCCGTTACAAAATACCTCAAGGAACATGTCAGAGTAAATCGTTAAGCGGAGACGCCACATACAAATCTTCTAAAGGCGATATGAACACATCCTTGAGACCAATGATCTGTGCATTTTCACGTCAGTAAAGACACATGGTAAGATTGGCATGCGCACGTTCTCGTGTTGTATATGTTTTAGCAACTTCAACTCGCGATACGTCCGTTTACTCAGAACAGGCGTGCTGAATGGCTTCATGATTTTCTTAATCGCAACGGGCTGCTGTGTCAGTTGATCCTTTGCAGAGCTGCGTCAAGCGAGGTGTAAGCCGGGATGTGGTAGCATATACCGCGACATACCACACAAGCCCGAATGCGCCTTGGAATGGCTGGTGAGCGCTGCGGTGCTTTGCAGGGATGCAATTGATGCTCACCCATTCCGACCGGCTGAAGATCTACATAGCGAGTTGTGACCTGTACGACATCAGATATGAATGCTCAAGTTGAGGAAGACAAGGCGGACCTCGAAAGACGTTCCAAATATGCTGAGCTTCACGAAGGACATAGGATGAGGAGCGATAGACGTAAACGAGGCAGGTATAAAGGCGTGTGGCAAGAGACAGGCTTTGTCTCCTATGTATATCTATTCCAATCGTGCTTACGTATGACGTAGTAAACACGCTTCCGACTCAATCCAACATGTTGACTACGAGAGGCGCTTTCATTGCTCGTTCATTTGTGCGCTGTCCCGTTCACACGTCTCACCACCTGCTCACCCATTCCAGGTCTCCAATGCTCGAAGATATTCTTCCCCTGCGTCCACATCATCACCCGGTCGGCGCTACGGTCCCGTCGAGTTTCTCTCGTTTATGCTCGCAACAGCTACGGGGACTTTTATATATCAGACGTATTTGGGCTCCTCTGCATCTGAGGCTAAGCAAGAAAAGAGCCCTCTCGATCCAGAGAACTTTGTTGACTTCAAGCTGAAGCGGGTTATCCCGTATAACCATAACACTTCCACGTGCGTCCTGGCGCCCGCCCTGCGAATAGTCCTGACTTTGTCCACGAAACATACAGATTTGTGTTTGAAATTCCGAACAATGAGGCATCCCTTCTGCCTGTTGCCTCTTGCTTACTAGTCCGGTCGGCGTTGACAGATGCCAACGGCAAGCCTATTATCCGCCCTTACACCCCCATTTCGCCTCCGGATCGCAAGGGAGAGCTAGCCCTTTTGGTTAAGCGATACGAGAATGGGAATCAGTCCAAGTACATCCACTCTCTCAAGGTTAGTTACTCTGAGATAATCATCACAACTGACATCATCGTTACTTCATTCTAGGAAGGGCAGACACTGGGAATTAAGGGTCCTATCCACAAATTCCCTTACAAAGGCAAGTGACCTCACCTAAGGAGAAGAAGAAATTGACACTCGCGTGATCCCCGCAGCCAATGAATTTGATCAAGTCGTGTTGATCGGTGGAGGCACTGGCATGTGAGCATTTTTCGTAGACATTGCCCAGTCATAGCTTAATACATATCACCACTAGAACTCCTCTGTACCAAGTTTTAGACCATGCACTTGCAGACAAATCCAATAAGACAAAGTTCAAGCTCCTCTTCTCCAACGTTGCCGAGAAAGATATCCTCCTTCGCAGTGAACTTGATACCCTTAAGAAGAAACATCCAGACAATCTCGACATTATTTACGTCCTTGATAATCCTGAGCCAAACTGGACCGGTTGGTCGGGTGCAGCAATCCGATAATTGCTTTCTGAAACTCGTTTCGTTATAGGACCCTCGGGGTACATCACGGCAGAGATAATAAAGAAGCACGCAGCATCGCCTTCGTTGGGCGACAAGGTGAAGATCTTCGTTTGCGGTACGTCATTGCGTCATCTTGTCCTTTTGTCCTTGCCCCTGATCGAAAATGTATCAGGACCGCCGGGCCAGGTCGCCGCGGTAGCCGGCAAGAAGAGCGGTTTTAATCAAGGGGAACTAGGCGGAATCTTAAAGGAGCTCGGCTATACACAAGAACAAGTGAGTTTTGACCAATACGATATCTACACGTCCTAAGTTGCTTTCTAGGTGTTCAAATTCTAGATGATGTATATRTGATGCAGCACATACTTGACGTCATAGAATGTACCAGTACTACCTGCTTGTGCAACACGAGGCGCATTGATCGATAGGCCAACGTGTACCGTGAGAGTCAGCCAGAGAAATCCATTGGATTAGCTTGTAATCAACCTGGGATTCCATTACAATGATCAAAATTTCGCAAACAGGAGTGTGGCGCTGGAAGGTATATCATGTTTATAGCACTAATCGAAGTCAAGATCTACATTTAAAGCGGCGTGAGCCATTAGGTTTACCTCTAGGGGCTTTTAAATATGGTCAATCGGACAGTAAATCCCGGTCTGTTATGCCTCGATTGCGTATGATAGGGCTAAAGCTATCAGATTGGGAAGAGCTGATCATTACTGATTCATTGTTCCGGGATCCATGACTTAACGCCATGGCATCTTGCATATATGTCTTGTTCTCGGCGTAGCTGTCTAGATATTTGAATTTTCAGCGGTGCAGAGTACTTGAGAGTGGGTTTTAAGTACATGTCACTTTATTGAGGAGAAAATGCTGACCTTGATATCGTCTTCTTGAATGAGGGTTTTACTGTATCTCCGGATGTATCCTGCTCCCGTCTCCCGTAGACAGACCGTACAGCTCGTGTATTTTTGACGTGATGGGCGACGACACTAGCGTATAATCTTGCTCTGCAAATTCGTCGGTAGGCTGGTAGGAACTTGCGGGTTTATTCATTTTGGCGTCCAGCATCCAAGAGGGTCTGTCTTGAATGAAACTTCTGAGGCGTAAATGTTCTGCAAATAGTCCGCTGTGTTACTCTCATGAGTAAGACGGGCTAGGCCATTTTTACAGACCAGTAAGTAGTGGGATTGCAAGTTGTTCATCTGGTGACGTTTGTCGTCCGGTTTGTGAGCTCGCGAGTCGCGATGGCGCTCCAAAAATCCTGTCCGCCGTTAAAATTGCTACTCGAAGGAAAAGAACCAGCGGCGTCTAGCGGCGTGCATGTTTCGAATGACGGGCATTTGGTGGCATTGTTTTGCTTACATTTGAATTGGGACACCGACGGTTACCCGATCACCGCCTTGACTCTTTGGTCCTCAGCGCACCACACTATAAAAAAACCAGAGACATCATTTTCTTCTGCTCTTTCGCCCGCCAGAAGTTGTCCCAGGGTGCAAGTCAAACTGGCCGCCATCAAGYTGGAGTATTTCGATCTACACAATCCACATCACACAGTTTTGGTTCGCACCATCTTGTCCTAAGCTTCTGGACGGTCAATCGGTCGATGGACGTTTTCCTATTGCCGAAAATGTTATTCTTGCATGCACATTCCGTCATCACTCCRGAAGCAACGGTTCAAAAATCCCAAAAATTCGCCAGCGGCCTCGTCTCGCTTCTATGAGGCTATCAGACGTCGGGTTGTAATTTGTCGAGACCTCCAATGCTCATCGCCTGGCGGGCGCAAAGTAGATGGGGAAAATGCCTTGACGTTGCCGTCAACGTCGATTTTGTAAACTTCCAATTTTGCTAGATCTATCCCAAGCTTTCCTGGAGTTGGCAGGCGGCACACCGGACACACTTGCGACATTCTTCTAACCTTGCAGATTTTGGCATCGTTGCGGAAATCGGTCCAGCACGCAATATGAAGATTCGAGCACAAAGTATAGGAGCTCACTCTCGAAGCAATATGGTTCCGGAAGTATATTATAGGCGGGGCCCAGAATTGGGAGTTTTAGCACTTGACATAAAACACGCAAGCAATTTGGAATAGAACTGGTCAAAGGTGAGCCTTTAGCTCGTTTTCCAAGTAGCTTTTGATAATGTTCTTGTGCACCGCAGTTCAGACGAGCACCTTTGTAGGAGACGGGCGATGTGGCGTGTCATATCCTTCTTTTGCGGAATCTTCTGCTTGAACTTCGATCTTGCGCGCAAATTCTGCAGAGCTTGATGGGGTCATCACGCCATAGTGTACTCTACCTTTAAGAAGGTCGTCTGTGAACATGATGGTTTCTGTCAAAACGCTTCAACCTTCCCACTGATCCCATGCGGCGCCGAAATGACTCATCTGAGGCTGTGACAGTCGGCGTCACAGTGTCCATATATGGTCAACGTCGGGAGGCGCGCCGATGTTTTTCGCCTAATGGCCCGCCGGGAGTCCGGAATCATGTGGTTTACAGATGCAACGTGTACCAGGCGGGTCCGAATGTGCTGGCAGGTGATTCGACTTCTTCCTTTGCCTAGAAGGGCAAGAGTGCGCGTGCCTTCTGGTTTCTCTCGTCAGGTTGCTCATGGGAAGAACCCTCTCTTCTCCACACGACGACAGTTACCCTCCCCGTTGCTTTCGTGTCCTTATGCCCCCATGACGCCCAGAAGTTTCGTTCGTGCACAACATGGAACGTCGCTCGATACTTCGCCCAACGCCAACGGCACCAGATAGGAATTGTCCGGCTACAACTGCGGTCAGGGCGCAGCATCTGTGATGGTTACAACATTCCGCTCGACGGCGTCTTCCCAATCAGCGGTGTACGGCAGGGAGATGGTTAGCGAATGGCCGGTCGACCAAAAATGTAAAGTCCGCGAAGAAGTTAAGAGGCCCTGAAAAACCAAATCCTGTGTTTCGTTTCCAGCCTCAACCTACATTCCTCACCCTCATTTCCAAGCCCTTATGGATTCCAGTCGTATCCAAACGCTTCCTGCTCAGAACGACACGAAATTTGAACAGGCTCGGTATCTACCAACATACGAGGAGTCTAGCATTCCCTATTCTCTGCGCCTCCCGTCCTATCGTTCCTCTTATGTCCGCCGATTCCATCCCTATGCACGGTATGCTACTGCATCCCTCGAAGAACAATACATAGTAAGTATAGTAAGACCACGTTGACGGTGTCGCGATTTGACCAAGCAAAGGATGATTATGACCATGGCGACGAAGAATCCTTACTCGATTTGTCCATCCTGAACGCATCCGCTCCACGCACGGCTCCAGAGTCTGTAGYAGCGTCCCTCGATGGGCGCATTGCTCAGCACAACCAAGGTCGAATTGAAGAGCATCTCGATGGGCAGGGCGAAGTTGTCTCCGAGTCGGTCATTATCAATCTTGATGTGGTGAATGCGCACCTGAACATGCAGGAGGATGAAGAAGAGAATGCAGATTATTCTCGGCAGCCGCCCTTTCTTCGCATGGTACGCCGCACGGTTGTCCGATTTTACAAAAATAACCTCTATATGAACTTAGGATGTGGCAGAGCCCTGTTTCAAAAATCTTTGAGCGAAGAAACATTGATGCATGCCCAATTTCTTCTCAAAAATAAAGTAAAAAAAAAACTTGAATGTTATATACATTATCCTTATCAATTTTGCTATATGATGCGCCTTTTAACATGCGAGAGAAGACTGCTGCAGCACTACGCCGTGTTAAGTGGACAGCGTCTACGAACCTGTATAAGTTTTTATTCGTTCTTTTCGCGTCCTTGCCAGTACCAATCAAATTTATACGATATGTGTAACAGGGCTAGCTGCCCCTGRCCCTGCACACGTAAACATTTGGCCCGGCAAATATATGAAACACCTTCAATTGACAAGCATCGAATCAAGGTTTAATCCATCCTCGGGGACAGTTGAGAAAAAAACGCGATTAGGTAGGGTTATCAATTGCATTTGGCCAGTGATCCGAAACTAGACGATAGTTAGGAAGAATAGTGACACCTTGCCAAGGATGCTCATGCGGTCAGTCGCGAGCTGCCGACAGATAATCGAACCTTTGACCGCTCTAGGGCTACTTTCCGTAGGGTTCTTAAGCACGGAGATTTGCGAAAGTACGTTAGGGCGACACAATCGTCTCGGGACTGACGCTGTGCGTACCGTCGCTCTCGTGACGACTAGTCGTAGAAGGGCACCTCGCAGCGACAGCTGTGAACACAGTAGCCAATAATGGGACCTGATAGTCTTGTAAAAGTAGCCAAAGGAACGGATGTTACGTTCAAGTTCGGGTTTCATGAGCTTGTCAAAGGAATTAAGCAGACGCGAACCCGACGGTATTGTGTCCCTTACATATTTTATGCGCCTGTTGAATAATGAATACTGATTCAATACGGACTATAGGATATCTGTTACATACCGCATTCGTAGGAATCTATTTTCCACATTGCGCTTGTAACCATTTCGCGATGCCGCCACCGCAAAGGTCACAATATCACRAGGGTGAGAAAGAAGGTATAACTTCGGAGCCGGGATGATCAATAATGTATAGATCTACTTCTAAGCATAAGCTTTAGGTCAATCCCTTAATTGGCGCCCATCAGATGCGGATAACTGGGGAGTATATTAACCACGTACCCCAAGCCATCTGCCGAGACTTGACTGCTTATAATAATCTAAGATGTGGTGGCGCTTTCTCATGCTCCATCCYGCACATATATCTTGCTCATGACCGCAATCTTGATGTGGCTCATTGATTGATATTGGGAACCTTCATAGTGTACAGGCTTGAGATCATCCTTTGAGCGAATTTCACTTCTACGAAGGCAGAAATGCATACCTTGATACCGTCGATAAATCACGTCTTCAATTATTTCTTGACTCAAAATTGATTGGCCCAATTGTCCCGGGATTTGCGACGGTGAGTCAGAGGTGGCTCAATTATATCAGAGCGGCTCGGGAAGGACGCGTCTGAACCATGAATTCTGAGTAGGCCTTGCGAACATGATCGCCCGAGTTGTTTTCGTGGCTGGGATGGTCTAGGTAATTTTATAGCCCAGCGGATTTTTGGGGATGGTAACAGCACAATCCGGTGAGGGTCATCACCCTAATTGTGAACCCAGATGGCGCCTACAAATATCTTTTGCGTGGCTAAGAGTCGCTACTGGAAGCAGAAGAGCCGGTAAGGTGCTTTAGTATTTCCAACCGTCGGTGGCATTGTTTTGCTTATTTGAATTTTGGACACCGCCTAGTTACCCGATCATGATCACCGCCTACAAATCTTGAGCGAACCAAAGCGGGGAAATTTCAGACACATAAATTTTTCCCTTTCATCTACCATACGCCTACCAATTTTTGTCACGGGTGCAAGTCGGGCTGGCCGCCTTCAAGCTGGGTAGTGATTCGACGCACGCGGTGGGGATATTGAACTTCCACATCTCACAATGTCGCTGGCATCGTCTTCTTTAGCCCATCGGCCCCATCCTCTTCTAGATGGCCCTTCGCTTAACTGCAGCATACCTTTCTTCGTCTGTGAATGCAGAATTTGTCACAGCCCAAAATAACCGGTTTCAAAAATTCCCAATCCCCGCCGGTGACCTTGTCTCGCCTCTACGAGGTTGTGAGACGTCGAGTCGTCATTTTTTGGGACTCTAGCGCTCATCGCTCKGTGAGCTCAAAGTGAATGAGGAGACTCCTAGGATGGACGTCGATCTTCAAGTCTTCTCAGCGCCGTTGCATCAAAATCTAGCTCTTCTAGACCATTATATGGTAAGCAACGCACACACTCTTGACATTCTTCAGGCCTTGCACATCTTGGAATATTTCCAGCAATCGACCTAGYATATATGCGTTTTGGAGAGTTAGGCACAGAGTATAAGAGCTCGCTATCAACGGGCATTATTGGCATTCTGGTTTGCAAGTACATTTTGAGAGGCTCAGAATTGGGGATCCTAGCGCTTGACGCAAATAGCATGCGAGCAATTCGCAATCGAATCATCAAAGGTGAGCCTTTAGCTTGACCTGTCAAATAGCTTTCGATGTTGTCTGCCGCAGTTCAGGCCAATGCCTTCGCGTCCGGAGATGTTCTAGGCCGTACACGTGCTTTTTTAGGAAYCTTCCGCTTGTCGGTCTGGGAAGTTTGACGGGATAATCATGCCAAAGTGTACTCTATCTTCATGCAGGCAGTTTGTGAACGTGGTGCTTCTGTCAAAGCGCTTCAATGTTCCCACTGYATCCATCAGGCGCCGAAATGACTCATCCGAGGCGACATATTTCCATATAAGGTCAGCGTCGGGTTGCGCGCTGAATTTCTGGCCTAATGGCCSGCCGGGACGCCGGATCATATGAAACACATACCAAGTGAAATGCCATAGAATGCTTGCAGAGCTGTTTTCCTTTCGGAGTACCCCACAGGAAGAAATTTCAGACTCTCTCCTGCTTCTTTCGTGTCCTTTCCTACGTTCTTGCCCGGAAGTTTTCGTCGTGCAGCACTTGGACTGTCGTTCTTACCAGCAACGTCGGATAGGAAAGGCTCAGCTATGACCACCCATAGGGTTATCTTCAGCATCTGTGATGATTACGGCTTTCTGCTTGACGGCGTCTTCACGATGTACGGCAGGGAGGTGACTACGGAATAGCGGTCAGACCCTAAATGTAAAGTCCGCGAAGAGGCCCTGAAAACCGGTCCCGTCTATCCAGCATCATCCCACATCTTCTATCCTTTCCAACTCTTCATGGATTCCACTCGTATTCTAACAAGCACTGTCCAAACTAACGTGAATTTCAATCAACCTCGATATCTACCAACGTATGAGGAGTCGAACGCTCCTTATTCTTTGCGCCTCCCGTCTTATCGCTCTTCCTATATCCGCCGTTTCCATCCTTATGCACGGTTTACTACGCTCCTCATTGAAGAACGATACATGGTAAGCATGCTTGCGGTGCGTGCGGGTTGGACGTATTTTGACCAATCAAAGGATGATTGTGACCATGGTGATGAAGGACCCTTACTCAATTTGTCCATCCTGGATGAGCCAATTCGGACCGTTTCACAGACGGCCGCTGAGCCAGTGGCAGCATTCGTTGACGGGCGCTTTGCTCAGCAAAATCAGGAAAGTCGAGTAGAAGAGCAATGCAATGGACGGCGCGAAATGCCATTGGTTATTGTCAATCCTGACATGATCACTGTGCACCCGGCTGAGGAGGAGGTTGAACAAGGGAATCCAGGGCATCCCAGGCAGCCGAGTCCCTTCCTTCGCATGGTACGCCTTCCGATTGACCTGTTTCTTCCGAACTATTCATGTCCGGACTTAGGATGTTACAGAGCCACATTTTAAAGATCTTTGAGCCGACTCCACGTATCACCCAACTTCTTCCTCACTCAGATTCAAAGGCAAGTTCTTCATATATCATCCCGATTTGGATAAAAACAAGTATGATGGACATGGCATACATATAGAAAACTTAGAAGATTGTACATACATATTGCATGCGTATAAATATATCAATAGCTAACACTAAACTGGCGCGTAACATGATTGCAGTTGTATGTTATCAATCTACTTTGCACCTCACACTTCTTCTGTGGAATAACCTAAATTGTAGGTAGAATGTCTACTCAGCGCACGCCTTTGATTCTCTCTATGCACTTTTCCACTCCATGGAAATGCGAATAGGCGTCTCTTTTAMTCTAACACCCAAAGATGCGCTCCAGTGCTAATTACGTCGTCTGTCGGGGAGCGAAAATGATCCGAACTGTCACGCAACCGTTAGTCAGCTAGCATAGAGTATCTTCAACCTGGAATTCACTACCTCGAACAAGAAGTAGTATCTCTCAACCTGCTTTGTGACGAACTTGAGTCTGCAGATTAATGTGTCGCGTTTGGCAACGCTACCGAAGTTAGCGATGATTACTTGAACTGGCTTGTTGGTTTGTCTATACTGTCGGCAAATGGAAAACTTGAATGACAGTGCTCTGTATCTTGCGTTGAAGCAAAAGAAAAGGCCACCCCGAATGGAAGGTTAGGCAACCAGTCAGCTTTCGCTCTGCTTGTATGTACTAACATGCTGCATTGAATATCCACAATGAGAATGCATGACATTTTCAACGCACCGCTGAAGTATCGTCTGTCTTGCCATAACCTTATGGTTGTGCGCACTGTGCAATAAGCAGGTGCAGGCTTTTTACGTCTTGACGCAAGAGACAGATATTGAAGAGACGGAAATCAATGATCTTGGACGGGAGGCGACGCGTACGGTCGCCTTGATGACAGTTACGGGTTATAGGCACTTCCTGATAAAAGGATAGCGAAAAAATGCTAGCTATCTCGCATCTTCCCTTCTAGTAAGCCCGCTCGAAGCAGACTAATGCGCACCCTGTCCGAGGCGAATTTCCTTTGTTTGCTAATCGCCCACAATGACTGTACAGTGCAAGTGCGAGAATGAAGGCATTTTGTCTTTGACCTAAGCGTACATCGTCTAAACGCAGGCGCTATTAATCCTTTCCTGCGTTTGCGTGGTACGCGGATACGGATAACTGGGCAGAGATTTTACCTTGTGCGCGTTGCGACATAGCTAGCGGGGACAAGACTTGGCTCTCCGGCTAACAAATTTGAGATGCTGAGACGCTTTCCATGACTCGATCCTTATACCGGCATTTTCAGTGCAGCTGGGAGCGTCGATGAGTCGACACACTTTGATGGAGGCGGGAACACCTACTTTGAGATATCATCCGATCAAAGCCTGCCTAACTGCATCTTCARTCTGTATCCTGCTTTCGTAAATCATCTCTGGGAGGTCAGGAACCCTAACGACTCGTGGGATGTGCAGACACGATTTTTGACCGTTTAGGTATTGCGGATGCCGGTAGYTGTGGAAGGACTTGTCTAAACCGAGATGTCTGAGACAGAGGCCTTGTTATTCTGGACGTGCTAGGTCATTTCTATGGTCCAATAGGCTGGTGGGATTGTTAAAAACGCATTCTCTGGGGGTTCTGGGCTCACGATGGCCTCAAAAAAAAAACCTACGCCTCGTAAGATCGTCGGTCGAAGGGAAAGGGCTAATAGTAGGAGTTTCGGAATTTGGACAGGCGGTGGCATTGTTTTGCTTATTTGAATTTTGGACACCGCCAGTTACCCGATCACCGCCTTGGCCCTTGCGCGGCCTCTTCATCAGAGAAAACCATGCACATCGTCATTTTCTTCTCCCCTTTCGTGTCCTAGGAGTTGTTGCAGCGTGCAAGTCAAAGTCAAGCTGGAGCATTTCGATCTATACAATCGAGACAATTCCACATCACACAGTTTCGGTTCGCACCATCTTCTCTAGACCGTCCTAAGCTTCTGGACCGTCATTCATTCGATGGACATCTGCCTATCGTCGAAAATGCTTTTTTGCACGCAGATTCCGTCATCACTCGAGAAGCAACGGTTCAAAAATTGCAAAACTTTGCCGGCGGCTTCGTTTTCGCTTCTCCGAGGCTATCAGAAGCGTCGGGTCGTAATTTGTCGAGAACTCCAACGCTCATCACTTGACGGGCTCAAAGTAAATGAGGGAACTGCTTTAATGTTGCCGTCAACGTCGACTTTGAATCCTTCCGACTTCGCTGAATCTATCCCAAGTTTYCCTGTAGTTTGTAGGCGACACACTGGACATGCCTCGACATTCTTCTAACCTTGCAGATCTTGGGATTTTGCGGTAATTGGTCCAGCACGCAATATGAAGATTCGAGTGCAAAGTATAGGAGCTCACGCTCGAAGCAATAATTGAAAAATTGGTCCTGGAAGTATATTATAGGCGGGTCCCAGAATTGGGAGTTTTAGCACTTGATGTAAAATGCTCAAGCAATCTGGAACAGAACTGGTCAAAGGTGAGCCTTTAGCTCGTTTTCCCAAGTAGCTTTTGATAACGCTCTTGTGCACCGTGGTTTAGACGAGTAACCTTGTAGGGGCGGGCGCTGTGGCGTGCCATATCCTTCTTTTGGGTTTGCTTGGACTTCGATCTTGAAAGTGTTGCGCGCAAAATTCTGCAGAGCTTGACGGGGTCATCACGCCATAGTGTACTCTACCTTTAAGAAGGTCGTCTATGAACATGATGGTTTCTGTCAAAATGCTTCATCCTTCCCACTGATCCCACGCAGCGCCGAAATGACTCACTGAGACTGTGACAGTCGGCGTCACAATGTCCATATATGGTCAGCGTCGGGAGGCGCGCCGATGTTTGTTGCCTAATGGCCCGCCGGGTGTCCGGAATCATGTGGTTTGCAGGGGAATGTATGCCAGGCGGGTCCGAATGTGCTTGCAGGTGATTCTTTCTTTGCCTAGAAGACGCGTGGCTTCTGATTTTTCGTGAGGTCGCTCACGGGAAGAAACCCTCTCCCCCTACACGACGACAGTGACCCCTCCCATTGCTTTCATGTCCTTATGGCCCCCGGCGCCCAGAAGTTTCGTTTGTGCACGACGTGGAATGTCACTCTATACATCGCCCGACGCTAACGGTACCAAATGGGAATCGTCCGGCTAGAACCGTGGTCAGGGCGCAGCATCTGTGATGGTTACAAGATTCTGCTCGACGGCGTCTTCCCAATCAGCGGTGTACGGCAGGGAGATGGTTAGCGAACGGCCGGTCGACCAAAAATGTAAAGTCCGTGAAGAAGCTAAGAGGCCCTGAAAAACCAAATCCTGTCTTTCGTTTCCAACCTCAACCTACATTCCTCTTTCTTCCTTCTAAGTCCTCATGGATTCAACTCGTCCTGCTCAAAACGACATGAATTTCGACCAGGCTCGGTATCTACCAACGTATGAGGAGTCTAACATTCCCTATTCTTTGCGGCTCCCGTCCTATCGTTCTTCCTACGTCCGCCGATTCCATCCCTATGCGCGGTATGCTACTACTATGTCCCTCGAAGAAAAATACATAGTAAGTATAGTAAGACCACGTTGACGGTGTCGCGCTTTGACCAAGCAAAGGATGATCGTGACCATGGTGACGAAGAGGCCTTACTTGATTTGTCCATCCTGGACGCGCCCGCTCTACATCTGACTGCGGAGTCAGCAGCCTCCCCCGATGGGCGCCTTGCCCGGCAAAACCAAGGTCGAGTTGAAGAGCATTTTGATGGGCAGGGTGAAGTAGTCTCCGAGCTGGTCATCATCAATCTTGATGTGATAAATGCGCACCTGAACATGCAGGAGGACGAAGAGGAGTATTCTAGGCAGCCGGGTCCCTTCTTTCGCATGGTATGCTGTGCGATTTACCAATATCAAAAAAATAACCTCCATCTGAACTTAGGACGTGGCGGAGCCCTTTTACAAAAGTCTTTGAGCCCAGACACATTGATGTATGCCCCAATGTCTTTGCAAGACCAAAGCGAAAAAATGTCGTTCACGTTATATATATTATCCTTATCAATTACTATATGATGCGCACTACGTAGCTAAACTAATGCACATATGGGATAGATAGGAATGAAAACATATTGCCTTTGCAATTTCTTTGGTGCCGGAGACAATGACCTGTGTCCTCGAGACTGATTGAATCCTTCGCGTAAAGGTGTACCCGTGCAGAACAGCATGTGCTTTCACTCACGTCCACTCCAGCACCAATCATGGCTAGCTGCCCCTGGCCCCACAATCGTAAACGTCTAGCCGGTAAATATATGAAACACCTATGACAGGCGGTTTGATCTATCCCTGGCCTCGGGGACAGTTGAGAAAGAACAAGCTAGACTGGGCAGGGTCATCAATTCGCATACAGATGGCCAGAAAATCACAAGGCCGCGACCTGAAACTAGACGATCAGTTAGAAAGATTGGCGGCACCGTRCCTTACCAAGGGTTTAGTCAGTCACGAGCTTTCTTTAAGGTTGCTAAGCACATTGCACATGAAGCCCAGATCCAAACTCGTGACGAATAGTATCAGGATGTATGTTAGTGTGACACAGTCGTCTCAGCACTGCTGCTGCGCGTCCTGTCGCTCCCATGGGGGCACAACTGGTCATGGATGCTATAGTAGGACAGCTCGCAGCAAGAGCTGGGAATATAATAATTGAGGTCGAAGCTGTGGAAACTTCAAAAAAGGGTACTAACCATTGGCTGACAGTCCAGTAAAAACAGCCGAAAGACCGAATGTTAAGTTCAAGTTTTCTTTTGAAGGGTTTCATAAACTTGTTAGACGAATTAAGCAGACGCGAACTCCACCATTTTGTGTCCCTTATATGTGGCGCATGCTGAATAGCGTGATTCAATACGGACTATAGGGAGACATGTTACTTACCACAGACTAGGGGGAATTATTCTAATCTGTTTCGCATACGTCGTAACCACTGCGCGATACCACGACCGAAATCACAAGGGTGAGAAAGAAGGCATTCCGGAGCTCGACCCAAGAGTGAATCAAGTATAGATCTACTTCTGAGAATCACTGATCGCGCGTTCGCGTAATAATCAGATACGAACTGGGGAGTACATTGATCACATACCTTAAGCCATTTGGCGAGGCTGATTACTGTAAGATGTCGTGGCGCTTTTTGAGGTTCTATCCATCCTTTCCACACGTATTCATTCCTTACTTTTGACCAGAGTCTTGATGGCCCGTCGATTAATATTTGGAGCTTTTATAGCGTGCTGCAGTACTTGGGAGCGCCCTTTGAGTGGATTCCACTTCTACGAAGGCAGGAGTGCATACCTTGGTACCGTCGATTTAAATCCATCATGACTACATCTTCAATTGCCGCCTGACTCATAAATTATTGGCGGCTAAACTGTTGGAGAATTTCCGGACGGCGAGTCAGCGACGGCTCTGTCTTTCACCAAAGTTGTGGATGAGAGGCTGAGAGCGGCTCGGGCTGGACTTGTCYGAACTGTGATTTCTGAGCCATAAGCCTTGGTCGTCCCTGGTTTTCGAGCTCGCCAAAAACATTTCTACGCCGTGTAAGGTCGTCAGTCGAGTGGATGTTTCGGAATTCGGACAGATGGTGGCATTGTTTTGCTTATTTGAATTTTGGACACCGACGCGGTTACCCGATCACTGCCAGGCCTGCGACTCCCAACGCACCACGCTAGGAAAAACCATACACATTCTTTTCTTCTTCTCCCGTCCCTTCCAACGTTTGTCGCTGGGTAGAATGTGGGCAGGCCGCCATAAAGCTGGAGTATTCGGCTGGGACAATTTCCAATTCACACAAATTCGGTTCGCACCATCTTCCGTGAASTATCCCTAGCCTTTGGATGCCCATTCACTGGACGGATGTAGACGATTCCTCGGATAGACCATTCTTGAACGCAAAAATTGGCACAAGTCGAGAAGCAACGGTTCAAAAATCCAAAAACTTTGCCATCGATTTCGTCTGCTTTCTACGAGTTACCAGGTGTCAAGCTGTCAGGTCGCATCGTTTTTGGAGGATCCCAATCTCATCACTCCGCACACGCGAAGTGGGCGAGGAAATCGTTTTGACTTGGGCGCCGACGTCGATCTTGAATTCTTCTGACTTSGCTAAATCTATCCCAAGCTTTTCTGTAGCTGGCACGCGATGCACACACACAATTTGACTTTAGTAATCTGGCACATCTTGAATCTTTGCAGCAATCGGTCCAGCGCATTTCATCAGTCGGGCACGAAGTATAGGTCCTCACTCTCGGCGGCAACAATTGATGTTTTAGTTCAGGGAGTATGTTATGGTGGGCCCCAGAAGTAGGGAATCCTAGCACTTGACGTAGAAAAAAACCCAGGCAGCTTCAAACCGAATCGATTAAAGGTGAGCCTTCAGCTCGTTTTGTCAAATRGCTTTCAATAGCATACGCCGCAGTTCAGACTAATGTCTTCCTGGTACCATGCGGCGCTCTTGCGTGCCATATCCCCTTCGGCTTGGGCTTCTATCTTGACAGTCTTGCACGCAAAATTCGGGAGGGCTCGAGGGATCATCACGCTATACTATACTCTACCTTCAAGTAGGTGGTCTGTGAACATGGTGGTTTCTGTCAAAGCTCCTCAAAGTTCCCACTGTTCCCATGTGAGGCGCTGAAATGACTCATCTGCAGCTGTGACAGGCGGGTCACATTTCCATATAAGGTCATCGTCGGGAGTCGTACCGAATGGCCCGCCGGAACTCCGGAATCGTGTCGCATCCTGATAAAGCACAGCCCAGACGGCACCGAATGCGCTTGAAGGTGATTCGATGGTTGTCTGGGTATGCGGGGTCTAAATTTCCTGTTTCCACCGTGTGAGGCTTTCACGGGAAGACTTTTCCCTTTCTCTGTGCTTGATGACAGTCATTCTACATCTATATTTCATGTCCTTCCTTTATGTTCCTGGACGCCCAGAGGTTTATCTTCATGGAGGACCTTGCACGTCGTTTTATGTCTTGCCCAAGAACAGCTCCAGATAGGAAAAGCCCGGCTACGGTCATGGTCAGAGCTCTRCTTCAGTGTCTGTGATGGTCGCATCTCTGTACTTGACGGCGTCTTTCGATGTACGGCACGGAAGCAACCAGCGAACCGCAGGAAGACCATAAATGTAAAGTCCGCGATGAAGCTAAGAGGCCCTGAAATATCCACCCCATCTTTCGTTTCCAACATCATCCTACATYTTGAACTCTCTCTTCCTCGTCCTCATGGATGCTAGTCGAATTCAAATGCTCTCTACTCAAAATAACACAAATTTCAACGACACGAAATACCTCCCAACATATGAGGAGACCAACGTTCCCTATTCCTTGCGCCTCCCAGCCTATCGTTCTTCTTATATCCGCCGTTTCCATCCTTATGCGCGTGTCACCACGTCCCTCTTAGGCGAGCAATACATGGTGAGTATGTTAGTGCCAAACTCCCGTTGAGTAGCATTCTAACTAGCCAAGGACAACCGTGACCACGGTGACATTGATGAAGGTGCCTTACTCGATTTGTCCATCCTGCATGAGCCCAATGTGGCAATGTCCGTCAATGCGCATGCTGCCCACCATAACCGGGAAGCCCGAGTYGCAGAGCAACCGGATGGAGAGCATGAAATAGCTTTGGTCGTCGTCGACCCTGATGTGATCAACGCGCACCTGAATGAGCAAGATGATGAACAGGAGAATGTCGAGTACCCAAGGCAGCCAAGCCCTTTTCTCCGCATCGTTCGTCCCTCAGTTGGCCCTGTTTCTTCTAAATAACCTCTATCTGTGCTTAGGATGTGACGGATGATGCTCTTTGAGCCATTTCAAGAAGTTTCGCAATCGTTGTCCACAACTAGTTGAAAAGGTTATTAAAAAAGTCCCTGATGTAACATAATCATCACATCTCGTGAATTACCCTGTGATGCACCGAATATGAACCAAGTACATACAGAAGAAGGCTAGCGCTACGTATATAGTAGTTAATTACACGGAGAATAGATCGATCGAAGTATATGCCGCGCGAGTGACGTTAAAAAMGCTTATACGCGACTTTCATGGCAGAAGCCAACAAGGTATACAAGGGGGGCTGCATCTGCGGGTCCGTATCGTATGAGGTGACAGGAAAGCCAATACGAAGTGTATATTGTCATTGTACTCTATGCCAGAGACTCAACGGTATGTCCCCTCGTCGTTCTTGGCTTGATCTCGCTCAGATTCCACGTGTCGACCTAGCGTGTGCTTTCATTCACACTATTCACTTCCCTGCATCCGCCTTCACNTGGACACNTGAAGAGCCGTATGGAGATGTCATCGAAACCTACAGCGTCGAATCTAAACCATGGAAAACCCGATCTCGCTGCAAGAAGTGCGGATGCTGTGTTTCATCCTATAACGCCCGGACCAACAGGCGCAGCATATGGAGCGGTCAGCTTGAGCGCGACGAGCTGGAAAAAATCAAATATTGGGCTGATTTAAGGCCGACGGCTCATATATTCTATGGGACGCGAATGCTGGATATTCAAGACGATTTGGCGAAGTGGGAGGGATACAATGACGAATCTAGGCGTCTAGGGTAGAGTAGAGAAATACATACACGCAAACAGCCCTGCAATGTCAGCACCCTTTCGCGCCGCCCCTTGGATTAGTTACAACGCCCAACCATCTCAGCCGGCTCACACAATGGACGAAGACATAGAGATGGATGCCCCCCGGATCTCTATTCTCAGAGAAGAAGAATCACCTCCGCCGCAGCGTAAGACGACCAGCTCACGTAAATCCAAGACGACTCCTAAGGGCAAGACTGGAGAWTTTCCCTTCCTGCCGCGTCCCCGGAAAGAATCCCTCTCGGATGACGAGTACGACGAACCGGAAGAAGAAGAAGACCAGCTCATCGAYGATGATGACGATGAGCTGAATAAACCTACTCCTGCTCAAACGCCTGGACGCTCTACCGAAGCAGGTCAGAAGCGGAAGGCGCCAAGCAAGCGAAAGCCACGTAAAAGTGAGAAGAAGGCAGAAGATGACAAGAAGGTGAAGGAGAAACAGCCGCAACAAGCCGCTCCGCCTGCGACTGTCCAAATGACGGTCGAAACATCCGAAGCGGAACCACCTCGGCCAGACGAGGTTGGGGATACTACTGCGGTGCCGAGCAACACACCACAGGATGTGCCGCCTGAACCTATTGCTGCGTCGAAGCCTTCACCGCCTACGAAGAAGAAGGCGTCTCCTCGTAAACCGTCCGCCATGCCACGCCAGCGAGCGAAGGCTGCAGCAACAAAGTATGTCCTACTGATGTTCTTGGAAATATTTTCTGAACATTCTATCCAGTGATAAGGAGAAATTAAAGATCACAATTCGACCCATGCCTCCTCCTGAAGACGTGGAGGCGGCAAGTGAAGGCGGTTAGTCACTGTTTTGTTTATTGTTACCGATAGTATTAACCCCAGATCGTAGAATACACCGGGACAGCGGCATCGTCACCTATTGCTACGCACATGGAGCCTATCAAACCGCATGATTTAGATCTAGAACATTTACCACCTCCACCACCATCTATACCCACACCCGAGGAGACCATAAGCTTGGAAAATGTACCGATTCCAATATACCCGTTACCTACAAAACCCTTCCCCGTTCAGCCTGCACCGAAGTTGAATACCGGTGCAGCTCCCACAATACCTCTTGACAGGAGTGGTAAAAAGGTGCGTCACTGGCGCTTGGCACACCGCGAAGTACGCGGAATTGCTGGGGGGCGGTGGTTCGCGCGAACGTTGGTGGGCGACAAAGAGTCGCAATTCGCAGTCGCAATGGCGATGGCTGCAAGGGAGGGCGAGGACAGGTTAGCCAAGGGATCCATTTCTGCACCTGTCGGAGGAAAGGGGTCTGGCAAGGCGAAAGGGTCAAAAAATACGTCGTCGTTGGCTGCCTCCGCCGCGGCGTCCGCTTCGCCGTCGCGCGATGCGTCGATTGGCCCTGATTTACCTGTTTCCATAAGCGCAGTACGTGCCCCGACCAAGATGCGAATAACAACGCTTGGTCCAGACGAGTGTGGTGATTAAGCTTGGTTGTTTATTATGCTATCTAATATTGCATAGAGATGTATCATACAGCTACGGTATTGTAATTACGGTTGGATGTCGGTTGTAGGTTTGTGTGACGCTGCCCATGTCACAACCGTCATTGCGCCAAAATAGCGAGACATCGCGGCGGTGAGCGCTGCGCCAAGGTACCTCCGTACACCCATGTCGTTCAACTCTCCAGCTGTCTCTGGAGCTGAGATAGTGGCGGGATCACCGTTGAAGAAAGGCTCTGCATGGCTCACGACCAAAACAACCGAACGAAGTTCGTACACTCTTCATTTGGTTTGCGATGGTAGAACCTGAGTGGTCCGTCTACAGCCATAGCTCAACAAACTTACTCGTCTGATCCAAAATACAAGAAGTATACGCAACAGGTGGAGAAGTGTCTCAATTCATTTGATAACGTGCATGAATGGGCAGACTGTATCTCGTTCTTGAAGCAATTGCTCAAGGTGCGTTKGTCTAAATGGTTGATATATATATCGGAATGGTGGTGATGAACACTGACAGTTGCTTTCTTTCTATTCCGATTAAACTCGTGCTTCCGTATCCTCGGCGCCAAATGTTTAGACACTCCAAGCATACATGCAATTCAAGGAGATACCGCGCAAGCTCATTGTGGCCAAAAGGCTGGCTCAGTGTTTGAATCCGGCACTACCCACCGGTGTACACCAGCGCGCGTTGGATGTATATGCGCATATATTGGCAGTGTTGGGGGTGAGCACATCTTTCCTTGAACAAACGCCGAATTTATACTGTTTTTACTCAGTCTGAAGGATTAAAACGGGATCTCGCATTGTGGTCGTCTGGGCTGTTTCCGTTTTTTGAGTATGCTGCGACGTCAGTCAAAGTACGTTCAACGTGTTTCGAAGTGATTTATCGGGTGGAATAAGCTCATGATGATTTCTGTGCAAAGCCGACGCTACTCAGTCTCTATGATACCCACTATTTACCTCTGCAAGCTGGCCTTCGACCAATTATGAAATCCTTCATATTATCGCTGCTGCCAGGACTGGAGGAAGAAACGGGCGAGTTTTTCGAGAAAGTGAGCCTCACACTTTGGTTGGCGAAAAATTCATCGTAGCAATGGTTTGCAATTAGGTCATAGGACTGCTTGATCGTCTATCCGGGACTGTTTCACCTTCATTCTTCATTCAGAACATATGGTTGGTGATGCTGACGACTCCTTCTGCGCGAGGGACATCACTAAATTTTCTCTCGCGACGACTTCCGAAGATGAATGCGGACGAAGGTAGGACCAGATACTCGAAGGAAGTATGTTTTTTGACACATCTACTTGCGCCATATAGATATCACGACCATCGTTGGGCGAGATATTGGTCTTATGGTACGGGCATTTGCTGCAGCATTGGAAGACGAAAATCTGCTAGTGCGCCGAAGTGCACTAGACTTGCTATTGCAGACTTTGCGCGTTGACAGCATAGCGATTCGCAAAGCTCATGCAGATGATCAGACTATCCTCATGCGTGCCGCTACTGGGGTCGTCCTCCGACGCGATCTGTCGCTGAATAGGAGATTATACAGCTGGCTATTGGGCCCTGAGGAAAAGACTGAGCATCAAATCGCGTATCTCAAGGACAACGCKTTAAACCTCTTGAGTACAACTTTGAAGGTGAGTCTGAATTCTTACCTTGCAAGGTTGAACGGTTGGGAGCTGATGCAACTGGTCAGAGTGAAATGTTTAACCCATCGGGGGAGTACTCAGAAAACAGRCCATTCAAGATATTCATATCGTTACTTGACAAGTGGGAGATTGGCGCACCGTTAACAGAAGTGCTAGTCTATGATTCATTCAGAGCAATCAAACACTATATGGAAAAACCTGCAGACAGCGCCGACGATGTACGACAGCCTTTGTTCTTTCGTAGACAGGAAGATTCATGATCCACTTCTTAGATGATGATGACAGCAAGTACCGTTTATGACGCTGTAGAGCCGCAGATTGCTTGGAAGATGTTATTAACGCAACTCCTTGATAACCTCGTTGGCGACGGCACGAAAATTGAGGCCGTTCAGATGATGGCTTTTATTTTGAATTCATTTGCCCAGGACGAAGAGATAACCACACTGCATTTGCCTATCGTGTACGCTGGAATTGTAGATGTGGTCGACGTGAGTATCACTCTTCGATAATGATTGTCGACTGATGAGTTGCTCAAGTGGCTAACATTCCAAAACCCTACCATCTCTACCTCAAGGACAATGARAGAATGCCTTTTACTGCTTGATGAGATGCAGAAAGCAATCTCACAAGAGTCCCTTTTGGAACGACCTAAGGATGGGCTACCTTCCGACGACATTTCCGATGTCCGACCTATCATCTTTGCATGCAAATTTTATGGTATCACTCCAATCATCACACCAACCGAGACCACAACTTCCGCTGTCCCCCTTTCCTCTGTGTTTGGCAGTTACGCTTTCATTAGCCTCCGATGTGTTGAGGTGCTTGTTGAAAGGCCGGGCCTCCCGGAAARTCCGAAAGAGGTTTTGGCCCGAACATTTTCTCTCATGAATGGCTCCATAGCCAGACTCAAGTCGCCTATCAAAGTAGTATGGAAACCCAAAGAGTGGTTGTCGTCCATACTAGCCTGCTTCAGTTCAGATGTAAGTGTCTGTGTCTGCTATTTAAAATRGATTTTCGATGACTCTGGCCAATGCTAGGCTGTCACTTTCCCCGTGGTCGACAGTGCGGTAACATTAATTGTYACCTTACATCAGTCCAAGTTCCTTGAACCAGCCCTAGACATTGATGACAGGGGAACGATGTGCAAAATGGTCAATAAACTCCTACATTACCTTCAACCCATGTTCGCTGTTTACCATGTGCGCGCTATCAGCCTAATTTGGTCTCTGCAAGAGGCGACAACGAAGCCACATGTGGAATCGATCCTAGCGCAGGCTCTTAATTCTCCAGAATACC
Organism: Amanita brunnescens Koide BX004; assembly: GCA_001691785.3. Classification (NCBI taxonomy): domain Eukaryota; kingdom Fungi; phylum Basidiomycota; class Agaricomycetes; order Agaricales; family Amanitaceae; genus Amanita; species Amanita brunnescens. The sequence continues at coordinate 6,667 of JNHV02000094.1, read as the reverse complement.
GTAATGTTCAAGAGGCATACGAGGCCTTTGGCGTTCTTTGGAGACTGAGCGGTATGATTTTCTGATGTTGGTCAGGGGACCACGAAGTTGATGCTGTGACGCGTAGACGACATTCTCTTGCCAGGTTTCAGACTCAAAATTCCAATGATGATCATATTGGATAGCTTGAAAAATGATGACCCAAGTATGCGACGGATGGGCGAAACGTGGATGCGTTGCAATCTTAAATCTTACTTGCGGTATGGCGATTTCTTCTAGTCAGATGTCTTCTCTGATGTTAAGGCGGCTTAGGATTCTTGATCCATTACTATACGAGCTTTTGAACCCGTCAGTACGGCGTACAGGAATCACAATCACGGTCAAAGGCAAACAGATTCCCGGATATCATTATGCATTACCTTTTGACCAGCGGTATACAAGCTATTTACTGGACATTCTTCTCTCTGTCATACGATTCGGTGGACAGGGTTTCGTTAAGACAGCCCGCACCGCTTCTGTCAAACGATCACACCATGACGGTTTAGTTCAGAGAGTTGAATCCGGTGCGTCAAATTCTGATATCCTCTGGACGAGCGATTCACCGATAACTTAGGGAATATGCCAATGTCAGATCCTAGCTATCTTGATGTGCTCATAGAACTTCTCCTTCGGTATTCTTCATTCTTGTATTTGACTTTATTGCACTGACGAAGACTGTTCGTTAGGTATGTCCGGTCTGAGCCGAAACCAACGTTGAAAGGAACCATGGAGTCCTTCAATATCGTGACTCAAACTTTTGCMATCGATATTTTACAAGTTATCATCGCTCGTGGAGATACTGATCCCTTGACGATTGAWTCCGTTGAGGCTACCGTCGTGGGCAAGTTGTTCTCCTGCATACATGCAGGCCAACTCGATCTGCAAAACAAATTGCTCCATATTCTACACTCCCTGATCTCCAGTTCCATGGCTCACGATAGATTCGCATCTGGGAAGCACAAAGAAGATGATGGCTTTGTCGATCGTATGGGATCCCAGGAAAAGTTGCATGAAACCGTTCCTCGAAGCTATGCAACACATTCGTTGTTGGTGCAGGCACTAGTTGACGGTATCGCTATCCCTACCAACAGACCTATCTTGCAGCATTGGATAGATTTCATCCTGACAGCAGTACCCCAATTCCAACCTGCGCTTCAAGCTGTTGTTATACCGCTGAATGGTTGCTTGTGCCGCCAATTAATGTCATCCTTGAATGATCTACTGGAAGCCTCCTCCAGAAAGCAGGACTTTGTTACGGATATTTTGGCGGGAACCACGGATACCGAGCTTAGCATGCTGCTGAACGGATTGGAACGATTCGTTCTACTGGGCCTCGCGACTACTTCTGAGGGTAATGTCTCAGAGGAGGACACCTCGTCTCCYGAAAAGTCAACGTCAGAACCTGGTGGTCTGCTGGGAATTGTTACCAATGTGTTTGGTGCGGATACGAGCCAGGCTGCAGCGGACGATCAACTCACGGTGCGCTTTTTCACGTATCCGATTACGATTCCTTTGTAACATATCATCAGTCACATTCTCCTGGTTACAAGTCGCTCGACGGTGGTATTCGAACCTTGTATACTGTCTGGGGGTCACTAGTCTGGGATACCCCCAAGTCCTACTCGTCTTCGGAAGAATCGTTGTCCCTGATTTATGGTCGGACAAGGTTACGATGCCGCCGTGTTCTGGAGCATCTGTTTCGAGTTCAGTCGGCGGAAGTCCTAGAATCAGTCATCCATTGCTGGAGTCAAGTTCCTTCGGTAAGTGTTAAGCCTTGACCARATATCAACGTGAAGAAAATGATGTACACAATTAGCCATCTCGAATATCTCCTGATGCATCCTTTGAATTGGTTGATGTTTTGGTTGCCAGCGCTCAAAATGCCGTACATATGATCTGTGAGAGTATTATGGCCCGAGTTAATCCCCCCGAGAAGTCAAGAAAACAGGCTCTTCATCCGAACCTGTCAGTTACCGCAGCTATGATACCGCTCTACTTCGCTAATCTGCTCACAGTTCAGAGGCAATATTATTCAAATTTCTTGAGCAGTATCTGGAACGATTGGAGGGGCCTGTCGCTCTGCAGGTCTGGGGTCGATTTGTACAACTGGTAAAGGACTTGACTGGGGGAACTAGAGAGTTCAAAATTCATAATTATTTGGCTCTAAGGTGCGGGCATAGCTCAATATACGAATTGATATTCATTTCCACAAAAGATGCTTGACCGTATTAGCTGACAAGGTGACGCAGACAACAGCGATGGAGGATCGGCGTTTCAAAAAGGAATTGCAGGTTAGTGCTGCTTGAAAGGGATAGGCTTGGTCGTTGATTTCCTTGCTCAGGACAATTTTGGAAAACTGCTCGACTCGTGTGTAGCGTTTGTGGGCCGGTCATTTGATCAAGGGTCGTGGATGCGTCGTTCGACAAAGGAGGCATTATTGGCAAATGGGAGAGAKTCGCCTGCTCCTCGTACAGGTGCAGGTACCGCAGACGCCAAGACCGAAGAAAAAACTGAAGCTTCTCCCGAACCCCAAAAGCCGGGGAATGTGGAACTGGTGTCGCAATTGGTATGTTCGTGTACAATACTGTATGTGAGACTAATTGCGTTCTTTGAAGGTCATGCAATTTTTGGCGTCTAGCTCTCTCCCGAGGTTGCGAAAATTCTTAATGGACAATGATAAAGTTGTAGCYGCATGCAGCAATATCGTGTATTACGTCGTGAGCCCTGGATTAAAAGGCAAGAATAAGTAAGTTGATAAGGTGTGATATCAAGCTAGGAGGCTAATTTCCGACCATTAGGCCATTAGATGTCGATAGTACTACCGTATCCATTGTACAAGAGATGGCTCGTATTCCTGCAGCACTCAAGGCATGGAAAAGCCCTGTTACGGACTTATTGAGCGATAATCGACTCTTTAACTCGAGCTCAAGCGAAGCTCTGAAATGGAAAGCAATCGTAAAACTAATGTTTGAAGCAGACAAGACCGCATTCTCGGAAGTCCTAGGTTAGCCGCTTTTAAATATTCATGTTGCTAGCTACGGCTGATGCATACGATAGCGAGAGTCGCTGCAGCTCCATCAGCGAATATATTTGCGAACCGGGAATACGAAATGCTTCTAAGGTCTCTAAACGTTCGGCGGTTATCGTTCATTTTGTTTGCGGGAGACAAGAACCAGTTCTTAACACAACTTCCTACGATAATGGAGAAACTTGTGGAAGTCCTGAGAACTGTATCATCGCCCGTCGTGCAAAGTGAAGTATTCTTGTGTACTCGGGTACTCTTGTGTCGGYTATCACCACGGAACTTGACTGGTTTTTGGCCCACGGTGCTCACAGAACTTGTATGTTACTTCTATGTCGCGTGACAGTGAAAGGTTGATCAAATCGTACAGTATCGAATTTTCGAACAAGCCATAGTATCAATGCCATCTGACGGGTCTGAAGATTTGCAGTTAGTCCTTGCCGCATGCAAGTGCCTAGATTTGCTCCTCGTTTTGCAGACTGAGGAATTCCAAATGTGAGATCCAAACTGGCGTCAAGTAGCATGGAGCTGACTATGGCTGACAGACACCAATGGATCTTTATTACTGATACTGTCGATGCCGTTTACCGGCCGGACAATTGGTACCCTGAAGCGATGATGGAGCAACTCGCTGAAATGGTTGGGAATTTACCTGTTTCTGTACGTCGAGTGTGTTTTTGATGCCAAAGTGTTAACTCTAACAATTTATCAGGATTCATCAACCACCGACCAAGCACAGCCGCATCTTTACACCGACCAACAAGCACTTCGGCGGCCACTTCTAAATTCCCTCAGACAAATTGAGAGCATGCGCGATTTGGTACACTTTTTCTCAAACATCAGTATATCATCCTACGAGAGCATGTATGCGAGTAGTGGAAACATTGATTGGGAAGCGGTTGAGAAGGGCATCGTGGAGGATATGTTTGATGGACGATAACGTGGACTTTTTGTGCTTCRATATCATATCTCTTTTTCGCCATTTCCATGCCATTTTTTTTGTATAATGTAACCATTTGCGAATTGCGATTGATTGCATGAAAACCACGGATTACCTATGATACCAAGATCTAAACGTAAAGGAGTAGAGCTCATAGAATGGTATAGCTGATGTGCATAAATAGTACTTCTTCCCTCAGAAATCCCCCCAGTTTCGTCGGAACTTGTACTGCAAACAATCATCGTGAGCGCGACACTAAATATAATATTCCGACGACATTACCTTGTATGGCAAGTTCTTTCTGTAGATGGCGTGTTAGAAGTAGAGGTTTATRAATAAATAAAACACACCTAAGCCTGTCGCTTGGCTCTCTGGGCGCCGCGTATCCTGCGTCGCCTGCGCCCCACTCATCTTTTCTCTTCGCGTCTGCTTCTGCTTCCTTAAATTTGACACTAGGATCTTGCTTTTCGGGTGGAGTCACCCTGGTAACCTTGGGTTTCGGAGGCTGGATTGGGTCCTGGACAAAATTACACCATCGTCAAATCTGTTCGTCGCCCCAACCAAAGTAAACGCACAGCCAGCGGCGATTGAGCCGCGTCTTGACTCTCAGCAGACTTAACCTGGTATTTGAGAACTTCTTCGAGGCTGATGCCTTGGAACTTGGCTAGGCGCTCGAYCTCCTCTTGTTCAATCTTTTCGTGATGGGAGAAATGCTCCAAGTCCTCAGGATGGTTGTAAGATTCGTCAGTTTGAGTTTCGGGTGTGTTGTGATATTTTTCTAGAAGAACGCATTGACAMCTGTGGCTTTTCTGCCAAGAGCCGAGTAACGTACCCTCGTGGTGCAAGAAGAATTCTAYCGCCGGGAATCAGTACGGTTTCGTTGCGCCAGGAGCTTCAAACATACCACTCTCAACATCGTAGTGATGTCCTTCGGCTCCGAGACTGTCAAAGTTGGGTAACATGTTGAGACCCACTTTTTCCAACTCCTCTGCTGAGATTCTGCCGTCCTTGTCCAAATCGTAGATTTTCAGCAACTCCTGGATAATAATATCCCCCTTTCTGTTTTGCTCTTCTTCGTCCTAAATATGCAGGGCCTGAGAATGAGCATATCGAGTAGTCCCGCAGCATACCTTGGATAAAGCTTTTGCGTAGACGTGGCGAAGGCCATACATGAATTCCATGTCGTCGTTATCCAAGAACCCATCGCTGAACTCTCAGTCAATAACGACATGAAGAAGGGATCGAGAAACCCAACCCTTTCAAGTCGTGGAGTTTGAAAAAGCTTTTGACGTCGAAGGAGTCACTGTATCCAACATTTTAATATTGCAATAATGAGTTTAGGAAGCAGATGTACATATGATGCTCCGAAGCCATCTACAACCGTTTGGTGAACRTCAGCATGAGAATGTACAGTGTGGAGAATACATACATGCCGTTTAGCATAATCTTGCATTGCTTCGCCGTCGGCTGGACCGCCATGCTCGTGATCTCCATGTCCCAAGGCTAGGTTGGTTAGCACGAGTAACGACAGGCTGGCGATGACACGCATTTGGCGAGCAGGTAACCGTGAAGCAGGTGCGTGGGAAAGTGATTTGTGTCGTATCGTATCATGCCACTGTCCATAATACAAGTCCCTCATCTGCCAATGACTGAATGCGCTTCGTCTATTTATCAAGCGTCGATAACACTTGTTGATATCTGTGTGTTGRCTGGTTGCGAAAGTCGCTAATAAGCCATGCATACGCTGTCAATTGGTCGTGGCTGTAAGATTAAAGGAGCGTTATTTCAAAGGATCTTCCGTCGGTCCCACATAAGGCTTCCACGTCAGAACCGTCTACATACCGCCACACGCCGCTCCTTCCGCACCGCAAACCTACCACTTGCGCTCAGACTACATCCACTCGTCTTCCAAGGCTTCCCGTTACTGCACCGAGCGTTCCCACTGCCGCACCTTCAAGGGCTACAGCGACCGTTCCCGCTGTTGCATCTTCCAAGGCTTCAACGAGCATTGCCGCTGCCAAATCTGCTTCGCCGTCTCCGAGGAACATGGAAATATGCCGCACGGTCCAAGAGGCCATATGGGAATCGTTGGCAGCGCCATCGTCTGGGACACTGAGCGCATCTCCATTTTGACCCTGCATGTGCTAGGATATGATCAAGAGGAAGCTGAAGCGGACATCCGTCATCTGATGGACGCGGAGAGCTTCAGATTTAAGGAACATCCCCTAAACTGGATGTTCAACGCGAATGCCGCAGCGCGCCAAGGCTGAGGAAGAGTGAAGTGGATGAGGCCGAGGATATCATCCGACGAGTACTGATGTGGGAACAAACGTTTTTAGCAGCTCCGGGTGCACTTTTTTCCTACTAAATGACTGGCCTTTCAACTTCAGCTAAGTCTGAGGCATGCCCGAAAAAGATAAATTAATTTGCTTTATACTTATGACTGAGTACAATGGACGCGATGAACGATGATCCATCCCACAATTGCAACTCGGCGTAGCTGCTGCCTGAATAGCCAAATAAAAGATGGGCGCAAAATGATGGGACGACAAGTCTCGGCAGCGATGGTGCCTCATTCTTTCGCAATCTGCATAAAGCTCGAATTATTATCATCCACAATGAAAACAAACACACTTTTCATCCCTGTCGCCTGGCGTGCAGGACTGTTATGCCGCTGGCACCTCACA
>JNHV02000093.1:22533-42074 GCA_001691785.3 Amanita brunnescens Koide BX004 | reverse complement strand
GATGGTTAGATAACCAGTATAATACAAGAGACCCCAAAGACCGGAATCAGAAATAGCGTCGTAGCTGGCGACTGGTCGTAAGCCAACCGAGCCACAGAAAAAAGGGTGGCTAGACACCTTAAGAAATTAATGTGCTCATCCACCACCAATTCCACGCTCTTCTGCATTAGAAGGAGATTGAGTTTGTCACGAAACCCTGGACCAGCGCGCCAAAGGTTTTGCGATAAGGGAGAGTACCGCCCTGTACAGCTCGTCAATTCGGATTTCCTGATTGTTTCATTTATCTTACCAGTTTCGACCCAAAAGTTTAAAATACTGTTCGCTTCTAATGCTTTGACGACTGATAAAGGATTGTACAGCTTGACAAGTCCAGATTTGCATGTTGCTGCATAACCATTGTAGTGCGGCTGAAGTAACTCTACAGTTAACTAGAAAAAGACTGAATGAATAACGGATGTGTGAATAGGCCACACACTTGACTATGGTTATCGCAAAGGATCTCAACTTCTTTTTCGGTAAATAGGAAAAGCTTCGCGTAACGATCATCTTCGGCATGCATTGGAAAAACCTAAGAAAATATAACTGATCGAAATAGGTATAATTCACAGCGTTTCACATACTTGGACATGGTTTAACGACGACAGCCAGCCTGGTTTCGCTATTCCGCATATGCCCACCATCATACTTCCATACACCGCGTCATTGCTCTATCGAACTATGTCAATCGACAATGTCTCAGGCGATGACGTTCACAAACCTTCAGCAACGAACCGAATACTACAGCAAAGAAAATGTTGGCCTGGAATAACGTGAGGTAGCTGCAATAGAGGAGAATAATGGAACGGACCAAAGTAGCATAGCCATACTCTATCGCGGAATGTATGGGCGAATCATATTCATCGATAAGGACCACAACCTGCTTCTGGTAAACTCTCTCAAGCTCTCGTGTGAGGATCTTTAGTGCAAAGCTCCTCCTCTTTGCCAAGGCMCCAGGTCCACGTAACTCTTTGCAAAAATTATCACCCCCAAGGTCACTATATGGACTGCATGAACTTTCGATTATTTCAAGGACCATCATGTCGAAGGAGATCAGCATATCTTCGTATGTGGTTCCAAGAACATCCTTCGACCGATAAGTATGACCCCTTTCGAGACGGAAACAAGCCAATTCACCTTCAAGTCAATATACAAAACGGGATATTGTCNAAAGTACTTCGAAACGAGCTCACGATGGTCAGTAATGGCCATCCCTGCAAACTGGCTGGTAGTTATATCTCCGCCACATTTCAGAGGTCGCTCAGGCTGCAGGAAATCCCTGAAGGGTTCTACATCAGTAAATGTAGATATTTAATCACAAATAAACTCAACCGAATCATCGAGAGTGTATGGCTCTTTCCACACCGTCTCGGGCGCAGAACGAGGTGGTGACCTCCGCGGTCGCGTAGGAAGGCCTCGATGGCGAGGGATTTATCCACAAACGTGGCATTATCACGGTCAAATTGAGCAAAAGAGCTAGGGCCTGAGTAGATCTCCTTTTGAACTACAACGCGGGCATCTCCTCTACTGACAATGCGGCGTAGAGACATCACTTTGTTAAGATGGCGGCAATTCCCGTCCCGTCTCAGCGCCACATGTCCGAGACTTCCCACGCCCACCAGCGTCCCGCGCGCCCGCCATCGTACCGGCGCCTCAAGACCGACATTGCTCTTCAAGACTGACCTTGATTTTAGTGTCTTACTATTCCTCGCCGCATCATCAGCGCCTCCATCGAGCGACGCCTGCTCAAGACTGTCCGCCGCCTCAACCATACCGAGCTCGCTCTTTTCAGGTTGCTGGTGCCCATTTTCGGAAGAAAGCCAACCTAATGACATCACGATGGGCCGAGTATTGTGATGGGAAGGCAATCTTTCACAAGGTATGTAACATTAGAATATGTATGTCATTTGGAACAGCTACCTGATCACATCAAGAATTACTACAAGACCTGGAAAGGGATYCGGAATGAGAAGAACTCGATTGAGCAGCACCGCGCTGCATACGAACATATCTCATCAAACCGAATCCGGCTGCAATTCCCAGGGTTGCAGTTGCTGACCGCATCTCGAAGAGCAAACCAAGTCACCCAGTCAAGACTCATCCCGCACAAGTGCAGAAATGGATGCGCCATCAAGCTGGGAAATTAAYTCCTTGCTTGCAGCCAGACAACAGCAACGATCTTCAAGTATATTGATCCATCAGAAATTGGCACGACGACCAACCGATCGCAAAGCAAAGGCAAGAAATGGGCACGCTCACCCGGCTATGGTGACCAAGAGGTCCAGTCAAGCAAGCGGCGTGCTCCACGTACTTGTATCAAGTGTAGGAAGATGGGCGGTGGAGATCAGAGAAGTGTACAGCGACTCCGACGGCATAGCCAGTGTGTGGTCTCTCTCTTCTCTACACCATTCTCTAGCTCATTACTGATACCTCTCGTCCTGTTGCAGGTCACCCAGCAGTTTTCTCGTAGGTGTCTACTATGCTGTCTACTAGACTCTACAGTCTCTATGAGCGTTCGAGCTCAATTCCCACTCATAGCGGTTTATTGTCAGGTAGCATATAGTGTGATCACTGTGTTTTAACTCTTACAATTCTGTGCATCCCGTTCGCTTTTACATCCTCCTCTTTACCTTACCTAGTTATTTATTTATTTATTTTTGGTCTGCGGCGCTACAAGCGTAGTTACAAAGCCTGTAARTCGGCGACGATAACCAATATTGGCGTACATGACTGAAGTACTGATCAGCGCTTCGACGTCCGGTGTGAACTTGCGGGTTCAATAACAATGATACGATTGCGGAGATGTATCTAGATCCCTGAGCTATCGTAACATGAACTTGTCAATTTTCTGCCTTTGTGCAGCTCAAAACACATTCTATTCTTCGTCACCTCTTAGGCGATCAAAGGTGTGACAAACACCGCACTAGAATCTTTACTTCAAACTCGCATCACGCCYGGGTCTACCCATGGGTTACGGATACCTTTTCTGCAACATCGAAGAAGACATAAAGGCTGCATTTCTAGAATTTATYGGCACTGCGTTCTTTCTTATACTGGGCTTGGGCGGCGTACAGGCTGCTACTGGCGAAAATGACATGAGCTCGGCGACTACTCGGATCGAGCAGGTTCTGTATATATCGACAAGCATGGGCTTTAGTCTTTTGGTCTCGGCGTGGCTATTCTTCCGTGTCACTGGAGGTTTATTCAAYCCTAATGTCTCTCTTGGGCTGGCGCTGGTGGGCGTGATCCAACCCGTTAGATTCGTGCTCTACTGTATTGCGCAACTGGTCGGGGCCGTTGCCGGGGCCGCTCTAGTATACGCTCTTACGCCTGGACCTTTATCTGTCAAGTAGGCTTGCGTCACGCAAACTTTCTGCGAAGAACTGACATCATCATAGCACCTTTGTGCAAAAAGACGTTAATTATGCTCAAGCAGTGTTCATCGAGATGTTCATCACATCTGCGCTTGTCCTCACTGTCCTCATGTTAGCTGCCGAGAAACATCAGGCTACGCCGTTTGCACCCGTATGTTGGTGATATCATTCATGCTCCCTAGGAATGTCTCATCTTGTCTCTYTCAAGGTTGGGATAGGTCTTACGCTGTTCTCTGGACATCTGTACGCCATCTACTTGAGGCTTGGCTCTTTGCTTGACGCAAATACTATCTAGATTCGCTACCTATTATACAGGTGCTTCGATGAACACCGCAAGGTCCTTTGGTCCAGCCGTGGTCACTGGGTTTCCTTATCGTAATCATTGGGTCGTGAGTAGCGCAAGCTTTGTAGCTTTGACATTGCTGCACCTCTGTGTAGTACTGGGTTGGTCCAGCCCTCGGATCGCTGCTAGGGGCAGCGTTATATACTATGATCAAACAGTAAGTCAAATGTCGCCTTCTTGCTCTTGCTCAACTAACTATCAATATGCAGTTTTCGCTATTGGACTCTTAACCCCGACCAAGACACGCATGACCCCAAGAAATCTCCTACAGATCCGGTGGAGCTTGCGAAAACTGTCGTCAACAAGATCAATTCTGACAATGACAAGACGCCTAGTGCGCCCGAAAATAGTTCAACAACGCCTGTAGTTTCTATTGGCACTTCACCGTTGGCGCGCCCTCCGCAGATTCAAGAAATTGATCAAGTCCGCCGTGTTTCTGCACAATTCATCATCAATAGCGAAACCAACGTCTGACTCAAGCTACCTTTAGGGTTCCTGTCTTTTTGTGATTTCCATATGGACCAATAATATCATCCTATATCATGTGCTACAAACTGGTGACTACCAAGGGCAAGGATGCGCGATCCAGGCATGAGCTTCTCTTTGAACTTCGCGAAGATCCAAGGTATAGTCCTGATAAGGATTTGAAATGCTTTCTAGTGACGCTATCCGTGCTGTGACACGAGTGTAAATGAGAATGAAGAGACTGCACTCGTATCCAGTCTCTTGGGCGTACCCCTAATAAGAAGAAACGATTCTCTTTTGATTCACTACTGACAGGCCCTTCGACCAGATCTCCCAATACGACGACCAAAACCAGCCGCCGCGGAACGGTCTCCAAATGTTTCCAAATAGATGCGATAGGCAGAAACTGCAGACACGCGACCCGGGGAGCGCGTTGGGGCAACCTAAACCGGCAAGATACCCGCAGCTATTGAGGATATAAGAGTATGGTGTCTACTCGAGAGCGCTACATCCAGACTACGCCTGCGGCATTCGAAACCGTCAATATGAGATTCAGCTTGCGGCTAGGCGCTATGGTGGGTTCATTGGCGGCTGCTAGCGTCGTGCGCGGCGCGGCCTGTCCTCTGGATTCTCCGTCGGCCATTGCTATCTCATCTCGTTCGTCCTCTCCTGCTCTTGCGGCACCTTTTAAACCCTCTTTTGCCACTCCCAATGTCTCCAAGAGTGAAGGCCGACGAACGTCGAATTGTTTCCCGGCATTAAGTTTCAAAATGCCGAAAGAATACCTCCCCAAGTTGTCAGATGATTGGTGGTGCGACGAAGAGAGCGAATACGCATTTATGGGATTCAGCTACGAAGTGACTGCCTGTGAGTGTCTGTTCGTGGTGTCACATAGCTGATGCCATCCGACGTTGGCCAGGTCAGAGCCAGCAGCAGCTGATATCCGATTTTGGAAACATCCGGAACAAATTCCATGGGCGATATGTCCGCCTGTATGGGGCATGCGATCAGGGTGGTTTCTAGTGAGTATATGCAGGGGGTCTCCATGGTTGCGTGTGCTTACGCGTTGTCTATCCCAGCAATGACGTCGTGGAAGCAGCATGGGACGCTGGTATAGGCGTCCATGCTCTCATCTGGGTGAGTAGCCACACCAACATGATCCAGCACGATGTATAACTGGTGTGTCTAGTTTGGCTTCGATGGTGGGGACGAATGGAAGTGGCGTCGGGACGAACTGTTTAGCATTCTGAATTCGAATCCAAAAGCGAAGTTTGTTACGCGAGCGGTCCAATTCGGATCTGAGCCGTTATTTGACGAGGCGATAGACCCGTATGAATTGGCAAAGGAGGTGAACGATGCCAAGGCAAAATTRGCACCCTTGGGTATCCCAATTACTGTCAGTGATCTTGCCTATTCGTATCAGCGCGTAAGTCTGTTTGCTTTTACATGAGATGTTCTTGATTGTCAGGGTAGGCTTGGGGCAGCGGAGCAAGACAAGTACTGGAGAACGTCGACATCGTAGACGCGCATATGTTGCCTTTCTTCTCTCCGCAAGCATCCCTTGGTATGTTAACTGCATGCTTTGCATTAAGAGTGTTGTTGATCGTTGACACAAAGCGAGAAACTCGTGGTCTTTGGTTATGGATGACCTTGATTGGTTCATCAGAAATGCGAATGGTAAGAAAATATATCTGAGCGAGGTACGAACGCTACTATTTTTGTGAGCGGTTTTCAACTCGCGCCTTCCAGAACGGCTGGCCATCAGCTACGTCGCCGGGCGTCCAGCCGAACAGTCGTGAAGCTGTTGCAAACGTCGAGAATGAACAAGTAAGCATTTGCAATTGCAATATGTAATAGAACGCTCATCCAACGCAGGATTACTTCACATTACTCGACGAGCATTGTCCCGACTTCAAGTCCATGGCAGGTGGCGGCGTTGGGTGGTTCGCCCACATCTACTCCGACAGCCAAGAACCTGGATACGGGATTTATAACCAGGACGGAGATCTGAAGTTCCCGTTCCGACCGAGAACGTCTTGTTGATCTAGAAGTGGAAGAGATAGTGTTTCGTAGTTACGRATAAGACGTTGATATTGGCAAAGGTCCGATCAGCGATATCGGCAAAAAGCCACAGCCACGAGTTCTTTTATTATGGCTTCTTCGTCTTCAAAAGCTCTCAACGCGATTCTGCCTCGGATAGCGGCCTCGCCGTACGAGGCTCATCAGAAAGCTCGTACATTCGCCGCGAGATACGTGAAAGCGGGGCAGTACGACACTGCAATCGATGTTCTGTTCCAGAGTGCCCGCGAGCTTCTGAAGAATGGACAACCGGGCAGCGGGACAGATCTGGCTAGCTTTCTATTGGAAGTGTACGATCAGAAGGACGAACCGGTGTCAGACGAAAGCAGAGGTCAGTCTTCGTTATCTGGTGTGATACGCGGGCTTAGCCAGGGACAGGGAGGCTAACGCAACTCATCGCACTAACTGGCCCCGAGGGAACGTGGAGAAAGACTCTCATTGATAAATCAGTCGCGTACGTAACTCTATGTCTGGTCTATCTATGCATTGAATGTAGACCTCTCCAAGCTGGACAGTGAAGCACGGCCCGTACCCAGCAGGTGACCCGGAGCTGCACCGCTATATCGGCGAGCTGCTGTATAAGGGTACGCAACGTCGCTCTCAAGTAGTGTGCATATTGAGCGAAGGTACATAGAGGGCGGCTTCGAGGCGGCTGAAACTCATTTCCTGGCTTCCGGATCGCGGGACAGCGCAAGACTTCTGGCGGAGATGTTCGTGCAATGGACGTCGGCGGGCGGATCGCCTGGAACATTTGCGCTGCGTGGAACATTACCGTACGTTCTCCGTCCTCCGGACTGTCAGCAGTTAACCCGTTCATCTCCAGGTATCTACAGAACGGCAATATCCTAGCTGCACGCACGTTCATCACACATTTCACGTCGTCCGCAGGGAAGATTTTGGGTCTTGCGTCTGGGCACCCCTCTGTTGCTGTGGGCCCGGACGAGGTGGTGCTCACGAAAGATCCGATTCTCAACTTTGCGCAGATGGCGGTGTTGACGTGTCAACGAGCGAACGGGGACACGAACCGGGTGGTGAGGGAGAGTTGGATTAGGCTGTGTGGTACGTACCAGAGCCGCGCAGGTGTCCTTGCCCTGCCTGAGGTCCGCAAGGTACGTCAGCACCCATTTCTGGTTCCGCGGTTGTCCAAGATTGGCCCAGGTTCTGCACGAAATAGGGACGCTGTACTTTGCTTTACCTCAGCCGCGCGGCCAGCCTGCGAATCCGTTTGGTGATATGCTTTCGTCGCTGTTCGGAGGCGGAGGATCAGGTACAGCCGCACCGCGGGTGTTGACACCAGGCAATGCGGCGTCTCCAGGGTTGGACTAGATATCATGTAAGGGTTTTTGTAACATAGGAAGTGTGACTACATTTGTCACTTGATGCCGATATGCACAACTTGCACTAGCTATGCGCCTTTTATTTACACCGTCTACGAATCCGCCTACAACCTCAGGCTCGAAGAGTGTGTACGTCCTGCCACTGTGCTCGCTGGCCATATCGTAATGCTCTGTGTTCAGACCAAATGCCACGCATTTGTAGATCCCTACGTCGAACACGACTCGCTCACGCTGCTGCTCGACCTCATCCTCCTCAAACGCGGCGTGTACAGGCATCTTTTATACAACCGGGGTTCAGAGCCCAGAAAGGCTGCCGATGATGGCAAGGACACTGCGCCCTCTACCAAGGCGGAGAAGCGAGCGTGGCTGGATGATAGAGAAAAGGTTGGCGCTCGCATCTAATTTTCGTCGCGCGTCATTTTCACGACTCTTCTCCCAGAGAAGATGGATTTGGGCCCTGAAACTAGGAGTTGTGCTTATATTCTTGGATGCTTGTGAGTCTTTTTTACAGCTTATATGCGCGTTTCTGACATGAACTAGATATCAGATGGTGTCATTTAAGTATGGTTGAAACGAACACTGTCTATGCATGCTGATCATTATCTAGATCCGAATCCGCCTTCGACTGGATCCCCTTGGACGCTSGACCTTTTCATCCATTTTGTAAGGGTCCTGCTTGGTTGCGTCGCAGGTAAGTAGCTCATTCACAGCTGGTCGTCAACCACTAACATAGCCTAATCTCAGAGACCATTGCTTTTCACTCCGGTATCGGTCTCATATGCCACGTAGCTCTAGCATTATTTACTGTTGTTCCCTATCCCAAGGCCAAGCCTGCCCCGTCAGACATCAGACGCGAATTTCGGTTAGTAGTCGTTGCTGGATCTTCTGAGGAACGTACTCACATCTCCTCTTCAGGCTCTCACTTATCCCGCTGACCCTATTCTATTCATCTCTCACTAAGCTGTTCTTGTTATATATGTTGACGATATGGAGACCATCAATGGTGCCCATTCCTCCCCCTTCCTTCGGAATATCATGGAATGAGTTTGCGCAGCGTGCGTTCGTTGCCATGGACGACGACAAGATCGACAAGGAGTGGTTCATTAGGAATATTGTTGGAGGCATGTCGGCTGGCTTTGGCTTGAGAGGTCTGTATCTATTCACTTGGTTTGGCATCTTCTTTGTCTAACATTAACTAGTAATTTTGGATGCACACCCATTACTGACGACGCTGGTTATTATTGTGGGCTGGGCATTTAAAACGCTCGTAGCAAGTATGATTAGCCACTGGGTGGGAGGTAGCGAGCGGACCGGAGATGCCTGGCTGGCTTATAGCATACCGTAACAAGAAAAGGTGTGCTGCTTCTTAAGCCTTATCGTGATGGGTCTGATCAAGATGAATAAGGTCCATTATTGTGTACTACAAAAGTATATTGTCCAGTCATGCAACCAAAGTCCAATCACGAAGATCCCAGCTCAACTCATCAATCGCAGTCAAAGTAGTTTCCTGGTATGACATTGGGGCAACCGAGCGTGTCTGAACGTGGAAAGAATGTTACTATGTCTATCGCGGCGATAGAGGGCGATGTACCTTTGTTCGTTGGACAGTCAACTGGATTATCGCAGCACTTGATGCACGCACGCGGCCCCGCGGGTTCCACTACCTCAACGTAATGGTTATACCTAAAAGAATCGTCAACAAATGGGTAGATCCCACATCCCAGGCTACACTTACCCCAAGCATACGCTGTCTTGTGGATTGCCCCGGCCGCCTGCACCACCACTGGAGTCGTACTGGCCACCGGCATCGTTAATATTCAACCGGCTCAGCTGCCCAGGGCGGATGCAACCGGTCACTTTAAAAAGCGTTAACTCCAGCTTGGATCGACGCTTAAAATCATACGTTGTGCATATCGTCCACCGGAGCTGCTACGACCGCTCTTGAACTCGACATTACTCCAAAAATCGGCAGGCAACTGGCCCTGTTGCGAGGAGTACCTTCCGGCTGGCGAGCAATATGTCTTTGTCCCACCGGGCTGTTCGCTGACACCAATGTCGGTGTGCGGCTGACTGTGAACATGGTCATCAGTGTACATCCTTCCGAAGTGAATCAGATTGTCGCCAACCGTGGCATGATCATGCTATAGAGATGTTATCTATCTGGTGCAAGGCARAGTGGAAGACAGACATACCAAAACTTGTTTGCGTTGGTGACGTAGACGATGTTATCGACCGCTTGTCGAGCTTCGAGGATTTCGGAGTCAGAGGCTGGCGAAGCAAACACCCCGGATGGTACGAGAAGCGCGATTGCGAATAGGGCATATTGGAATAGGCGGTTCATGATGTGCAAGTTCGAAGAGTGAAGACGATGGCTGGGCTGACATATGGAGCTTCTTATATCTCGGATATTTACTCCTATCCCCCGCCACACGGTCTGTATGCTCCATAAATTCCGCTTATGACTGGAATCGTCATGATATCACATGGCACGGCATCGACTATTGTATTTGAATGTAGAGGGGAATTGCTCCTATCGACTAAGTCGTAGCGCCGACGCAGAGCGCGGCTGAACACGCAACAGTTGGTTGGCAGGGCTAGGCGATGTGAAGCAAACAAAGTCAGAAGCGCGGAAGAGACATTTTGATTCGGCTTTATAGTTTACTAGCACCAAACACTTGTAGCAAAGCGAAACAACGGTAGATGAAGGGAGCAATATSGAGATTATACAATGAACGGGATCATAGCATATCTGCCTTTCGGATAGTCCTTTCCAAATTCCTTCTTGTAGTTCCGGTGCTTCTTGGCAGCCCAGATCGCCATTTGAGAAATGGAGACAAGAGTAAAAATAGATGCTGTAAGGTACYATGATCAGTCTGCTGATCGTTGACATGGTGCGAACATACCAGCAAGGCTACCTGTCATCACGCTCAAAGCAATAAACGCGAGAGCCTCAAAGAAATAATTTGGACAAGAGATGAATGAAAAGCCGTATCCAAATGGTATTGCGCGCTTGCGGGTACCTTCGGGGCGGAGCGACCGGAGGGTCAGATGCGTGTGCAGATTTGACAGCTCCGCGAACTTRAGATGGTAATCTCGTATCAGGAAGAGGCTGCGGGCGGCAATCAGTTACTCACAGCCCATRCGCCAGCACAAATTAGTAGAAATATGTCGTTATCTCTGATAGTTCCTTTGACATACGTGGCAGAGCGCAATGGCCGATACAAGTCATACGCGAGGAGAACCCCTGTGCTGTCATGTCAATAGCCTAAATTAGTTCATTGATAGTCAAACTTGCCGCTGAGCAGGTAGTAGTGGAAGGAGCTACAAGGATGGTTATCATCACGTGACTAGGCGAGACAAAGGAGACACACTTTTTGAAGATGTTCCTGAAAGGCATTGTACCATGGGAGAACCGGTGGACGCTGTGGATATGGATATCGTCAGGCCGGGTGTACATGATAGAATCACAACTTACAACAAGGTCTCGAGTTCGCGTTTGGCAAAGTGCAGCAGAATAATCCAGTATGCATATCTGGGAATGTCATATCAGAATCTAAGCATACATGCTACTGTATCTCCAACTCACTTTTGCAGAGTGCTATGCTCCACGGCTCTTCCGTACCATTGTTGTGGGAAGTGATAGAACAATGGATGGATAAGCAAAGGTCCAATCTGCCCCATCGTTAGCGCCCATGATAAACATGGCAAAGTCGATGTATGCTCACATATTCAATCAAGTAAACTGCCTGCCAGCCCACCTGGGGTCCCAGATCCTTAACCACAAGTTCGCCAGTGGCAAATTTCTCGCCCAATACGTTGGTCAACCTTTCATCATCRTCCAGCGCTTTCTTGTCGTCTTTCACGCTGAGCTTTTGACGAGAAGGATAGAACTAGGCACAAAGAATACGTCAGCGATGGTGCGAATACAGTGACAGTTGTTAGCGAGCCCTCGGGGCCAAAGCAACGTGTTCGGGTATAGACGGCCGGAGGGCGCGGGAGGCAAAACATCAACATTTAAACGTGAAAGCACCACCAACCTGGGGAAACTTGTTTGCAATTGCGCCCTTGACATTAGCCACCGTAGCATCCTTTGCGATGTCGATGGTAATGGGTAGACCTCGTGCCACTGAGGGTGGCCTGGAAGCGCAGGATATAGTCAAGGATACCATGAGTTTGGGAACGTTCACACGCCATTCCCGAGTCGTTGCTCTCGCCTAAATATCATTGGCGCGCCAACTCAATCGGACTGTATAAATGCTGCACGCGCTCCACAGCGACTGACCACAGCGACTGACTCGTGCTTCTATTATGATCACTTACTGTAGCTGTAGCTTATCGGTGTCGGTATTTGCTATATACGAAATTGCTGTGTTTGCGCAGCCCGATGCCTATCCAGTGTATCCACATCTATTGTCACTTTTGTACGTAAGCCTAACTTCCGCTTTGACTTACTTGGAGCACATTGTTGTGAAAAGCAATGAGATGAGTGACTCACGATTTACAAGGCTATTGCGAATCCCGTGATATCAGACTAAGTGGTAGTATCAATGGGAGAACGAATGATTCAGCGGCTACTTGAGGTCGACATAGGCCATTCATCATGATTATTTGCTGAAGTTGCACAACCATAAACATTATCTNGAGTGTTATGGTCTAGGATGCATAATAATATCATTGTTGTACCGAGGAAGATGGCTATATCCTGTCTCCCTCATATATGGTACGTTTATACCTTGCATAGCATTGACAATCAGTCTTACATAGCTTGCGGGTTCTATTGACTATCGCTCTCCCGGATTAAACCTACAACGAGCCGTTTAAATTCGTGAGGTTTCTCTGCGTGTACTGTGCGAAACGTCAGATGATTWAGAAACATCTACAATCCAAGCTTACCCCAGTGACCAGCTTCAAGTTCTTCTAGTCGAGAGTTGGGAAAAAAGGTTTTTAAAACGGGTGCATTGTGTCTATTGACGTACCTGCAAAACATTAAGTAGATGTCTTTAATGAAAGRAGAAGGAAGGGACTTACTTGCTCTTAGAGCCTTTGATAACAAGCGTCTTGCCAGACCAGGAACGCTCGCCTGGTTCATACGGAAATGAACCGAGCGCCGGAATCGAGTCTTTCAGAATTGATAGTGGTATCTGGAACTTGACCTTATCCGGCGACGAAGCAGGCGGAACAACAAGGTTCGTCAGTAGGAACTGTCGGACGCTTACATCCTGAGGGACACGTATCAGCGACTTTTTCAAGATATATTGGTAAGATAGCCATGCCTTTTCATATTCTTCCAGCACTTTCGCCGCTTCTATGCGGCTCTTGAGATCCATCTGTTCGATTTTCAACATAATATGGGTATACTGGATAAAGTCCTCGGATAGCGAGGCTCGGACGGGAGCGATATCAGCCACGATTAGATTGGAGAGGATAGTTCTTTGATCCGAGTGAGGCGAAGCAAGACTTAGCGCAACAGACATGGCAACTTTTCCGCCCCTTGGTGATAACTACGAGTGCGTGAGGGCGGAGGGAAAGGTTGAGAACCGACACTTACATGGAGTGGCCCAGTAAAGAGACATCGTTCAGCTTGTGTTCTGCGAAGAAGTGTGCTACATCTGCTGCCATGTGTTCATATGTCATAGGTGCAATGTGCGGCGAGGAGCCATGGTTTCTAAGGTCGAGAGCATATACAGGTAGCTTCAGATCGGACATGAATGCCTTGGCTAACGAGTTCCAGTTACGCTTTGAGCCGCTAACCGGAATTTATTATAAGAGGGGGTGTMAGCCGGACGAGTTATGTACTTACAAAAGCCCGTGAAGAATAACCAACGGTCGTTCCGTTTTATTGCCATCCGGCGGGACTTGTAGAGTGTAATTCAGGTCAACTGGGACTGTGTCTTTGCTTTCCGTCGACACTGTGGAGAAGTATTGGCGACATGGGTTTGTTTTCGCATTGCAGCAAAAGCCCGCTACTCGGCGAGCGATTGCGACGGTCATAATTAGCTCCGGTGCCGGTTTGGCGCAGTTTGGTCCATCCAACTTGATCCGCTCAAGCTGGCACTCAGGCTCGGGTTGATACATGGACTCCTGCAATAGGGTCGGTTAAGCAAGATATATCATTCCCAAGATCACTAAGTTTGTATGCTCATTCTCCTGGAGAAATGCCCATCACTCATCCACTTGAATCAGTCCTCCCCGTTCTCGACAAGCTCGGTGCGGATGTTCCAAGCGACCTCGACGTGAACCAAACCATCGAGAAGTGGTTCGAGGTCTTCAAGAATTTCTGCGAATCTGGAGATGTCAAAAATCTTATGAATGTCATCGTAGAAGGCGCCTATTGGCGCGATATTCTTGCGTTGACCTGGTCCTTCCGTACCTTTGAGGGCACTCCGAAAATCAAACAATTTCTAGAGGATCGTTTGGCACTTGCGGAAGTAAAGAACTTCAAACTCAAGAACCCCTCGTATGCGGAGCTTCAACGCCCATACCCTGACCTCGCATGGATCCAGGCTCTATTTGAGTTTGAGACCAACGTTGGCCTCTGTTCAGGTGTTGTTCGGCTGGTACCCCATGCCGACGGGACATGGAAGGCACACACCATTCTGACTACATTGGACGATTTAAAAGGGTTTCCTGAGAAAATCGGACACCTCAGAGAGTCCGAAACATTCCGCGGCAACTGGAGCGCGGCTCTCACGCAAAAACGAAGTTACGCTGACCGTAATCCTACCGTTCTCATTATCGGAGGTGGTCACTGTGGTCTCGAAGTTGCTGCCAGACTCAAGTATCTTGGGATTGATGCTCTGGTAATTGAGAAGAATGAAAGAGTCGGCGATAATTGGAGAAAACGCTACGATGCGCTTTCTTTACATGATACTGTCTGTAAGTACATGGTGCATGATATCCCAATTATGTGCTCAGCATATTTTCGATAGGGCTTGACCATATGCCATATTTACCGTACGTATTATGATTCACAGCAACATTATGAAGTCCGGATGTCCTCATTTTTGTTAGTTTCCCATCGACGTGGCCGGTGTACCCACCTGCACAAAAGGTATGTGTGAGGAGCCGCAGGTGTATACATGTTTACTGATTATTGCAGCTGGCAAATTGGCTCGAAAATTATGCAGATACATTGGAACTAAACTATTGGACTTCATCGAAAGTCGTCAACGCAAGTCAAGATCCAAATAATATGTGGCATGTCACAGTACAAAAAGGAGATGGATCGGCGCGTGTATTTGTCGTCAAACATCTGATCTTTGCTCTGGGATTCCGAGGCGGTGAACCTTACATGCCGCAATATCCGGGAATGGTGACGTTTGCTCTTATGCCTCTTCAGAAGTTACTGAATATTGTCCATTACGCAGGACAAGTTCAAAGGCCAAATTCTTCACTCTCATCAACATGAGAGGGCCACTAATCACATCGGAAAGAAGGTCGTCGTCATCGGAGCCTGTACGTCGGGTAAGTAAATTAAATATTATTCCGTCCGCAGCCTACTTAGCGAAATTTACTCCAAGCTCATGATGTTTGCGAGGATTACTACCATCATGGCGTTGGTCAGTAAATCATCACAAGGATAATAACCCTTGATTGTATTGCCGCTTTAGACGTCACAATGTACCAGAGGGGCTCGACCTATATCATGAGCGTCAAGGAAGGAATAAAAATTCTAACGGGAGGTAAGTAACTGAGTGCTGTTTCAACAAAGACTCTGAAAGGATCGCTTTTCAGGATTATATGCGGAGGACTGTCCATACCCTACTGAGACTGCTGATATGATTGGTGCTTCTTACCCGAATCTATTTATGGAGGGCTACGCCTATCGATCGAGGATTCAAATAGAAGAGGCAGACCAGTGAGCAATAAGATATCCCTGCATAACTCACGTAGGCTYACTACGCACAGGGAGCTTCTTGAAGGACTGCGAAAACGAGGGTTCAGAATGAATAAGGGYTACAAAGATGCTTCAGGCGCCTTCCTTTTGGCATGGACAAAAGCTGGAGGCTATTATTTTGGTGCGTTCCTGTGTTCCTCAAAAGACACGTTAGTTTCATGCCCACGCTTCATCTTCAGAGACGGGGGCAAGCCAGTTGATTATTGACGGCAAAATCAAACTTAAGAATGACAGCCAAATCAAATCTTTCACAGAGAACGGTTTGCATTTTGAGAATGGTAGCGAATTACCAGCGGATGTAGTCGTGTTCTGCACAGGGTCCGTTTCTCTCTGTTCAGTTTAACGTTTGCCGTGTACTGATGTTTCTCTGCGATAGTTTGGGCGAGCCTCTAGATGGGATACGCCGTATTTGTGGGGACGATGTGGTGGATAAATGTTCGCCTGTTTGGGGCATGAACGAAGAAGGGGAGATTCGGGGTACTTGGCGTGAAATTGGACCTCCCAACCTGTGGTACATGATGGGTGAGTGTCGCGTTCTGGATGGCAATTCATTGAGTAATTGTATTGCCTATAGGATCCTTTGCCCAATCTCGGTATTATTCTAAACTTCTCGCGCTACGTGAGTGGGTCGTGAGTATTCACCGGACGACGACTAATCACATCTTCTGTTTCCAGAGATCAAGGCGAAGGAAGAAAGCATTTTTGGTGTRCCCTACCTACCTACACATAGTGATCCGTAAACACAAATAATGTTGGGTACATAAACGAAAGCGGTGGGATGCCGATTGGCGTACTCTGTTTCATGATCAGCGGACCAGTCACCGCAAAATGTCTCATGTCATCGAAGGGGTCAATGGTGTGCTCTCCATTAACCGGCCGCTTGAGGCATTAGCCGAGTGACCCTGGAACAGCCCGGCGCCAGCTGCATCCAAGCGACGTAAGGACATGAGGGGTTCCTTTCAGTAAAAGCATTTTCACAAATTGACGAGATGAGAAAGACTGACTTCACAGGACAAGTTTTGGGCATCCGAGATATGTAACAGGCGCAGGCCGACAATATCGTATATCCTGGGGAACCAATGCAAACGCAAGTTGTGGGCCTAGAGAGCTAGGTTGTAAATTCTCACGTAACACATAACACCGAAGACCAACGTTTAGAAAGTCGTATGATTGTCGACGCAGGGCAGRCGCAGTATCACAAGTTGCAAGCGGAAAATAGTACTTGGCAACTTCTGCTTGCGTGCGTGGGCCCCAAATTGTTGATTCTTGACTCTTGAGCGCTTGAGATCCGAGGACAGCGCCTCTTACATGTATGCAGATCATCGAACCAACATTTGGTGGGACGCTGATACTTATGTTGGCATGCTTCCAACACTTTCGCCACTTCTGCGTGCGTCGTGACCCCCTTTTTAATGGGTATATTAGCCAAAGGAAGGATAGGATTCGGGTAGACGGGTTCCTTGATCCGAGCGAAGCGAAGCAAGAAGGGCCTGCGCTTGGAGTCGCTAAGCAAGCTTTAGCGTGGTATAGGCTGGTGCAGGTAGGACAGAGCCCGTGTAAAATGACCAGTTATATTCCCATTCGGCGGAACTTGCGAAGTGTAATCCAGTCTTGRACTATGTCTTTGCTCGTTGTCCAGACCAGAGTCTGGAAGTCTTGGCAAATAACAATTTTTTGCATACTGCGTAGCGCTCATGAGTCGAACATTGGCAACTGCCAGGCGTGCGCGTGAATGCCGAGTGTATTCGATTTCTACTTTTGGAAACGTGACTCGCTGATCTACTGCTTTTATACGCTTATAAGCCGCCAGTGTACCACAGGATATATAACCAGGCTCGTAAGTTCGCCAATACTCAACCCAGAAACTCGGAGATGCCCATCACTCATCCAGTAGAATCTCTTCTTCCCCTTCTTGACAAGTTTGATGCCGAAATCCCGGACGACCTCGACGTGAACCAAACTTTCAATGAGTGGCTCGAGGTCTTCAAGAATTTCTGCGAATCTGGAGATATCAACAATCTTCAGAACGTCGTCGTGGAAGACGCCTACTGGCGTGACGTTCTCGCCTTGACATGGTCCTTCCGTACCTTTGAGGGGATTCCGAGGATTAAACAATTTCTCGAGGATCGTTTGGCGAAGGCGGAAGTAAAGAACTTCAAAGTCAAGAACCCCTCGTATGCGGAGCTTCAACGCCCATATCCTGACCTTGCATGGATACAGGCTCTATTTGAATTTGAGACTAGCGTTGGTCTTTGTACAGGTATTGTCCGGCTGGTACCCCAAGCCGATGGAAAATGGAAGGCACACACCATCCTGACTACCTTGGAGGAGTTGAAAGGATTCCCGGAGAAAGTTGGACACCTCCGCGAGTCCGAGACATTCCGTGGCAACTGGAACGTGGCTCGTGAGCAAGAACGAAGCTACGCCGACCGTAATCCTACCGTTCTCATTATCGGAGGTGGTCACTGTGGTCTTCACACTGCTGCAAGACTCAAGTATCTTGGGGTTGATTCCCTGATAATCGAGAAGAATGAAAGGATTGGCGACAATTGGAGAAAACGCTACGATGCGCTTTCTCTTCATGATCCCGTCTGTGAGTGTTTTGTGGTTCACGGTCTCCCATTCTCGTGCTCAACACGTAGACGGCAGGGCTTGACCATATGCCATATTTACCGTGCGTATCTTGCGTATATCGATGATATGCGTATAGAGGGTTTCGATTTTCTAGATTCCCATCGACGTGGCCGGAGCACGCACCTGCACAAAAGGTGAGCATGAGAAGCCGTGAACCTACATATGTTTACTGATTTAGTTAGCTGGGAAATTGGATGGAGACCTACGCAGATACATTAGAATTAAATTATTGGACGTCATCGAAAGTCATCGGAGCAAGTCAGGATGCAGATAAAATGTGGAATGTTATGGTTGAGAAAGGAGACGGTTCCACACGTATATTTGTCGTCAAACACCTGGTCTTTGCAATGGGATATTGGGGTGGTGACCCCAACATGCCACACTATCCGGGAATGGTGACGTTTGTTCTTTTTCTTCGTCAGGCTTTCCTGAATATTGTTTAGGACAAGTTTAAAGGCCAGATTGTTCACTCTCTCGAACATGGCAAAGCCACAGATCACATTGGAAAAAAGGTCGTTGTCGTCGGATCCGGCTCGGCGGGTAAGTGAATCAATCCTATTCATGCTTGCGCTCGATGCAAATTCTTCAAGCCCACGATATTTGCGAGGATTACTGCAAGAATGGTGTTGGTAAGTGTATTTTAAACATAACAGTCTTCGATCTCATTGCCGTGCAGACGTAACAATGTTCCAGAGGAGCTCCACCTACGTCTTGAGCGTCGAGAAGGGCATGAAAATCTTAGTGGGAGGTAAGCACGTGAATGTTGCAAAGCGATACTGAAAGGATCTTTTTCAGGGCTATATGCGGAGAGTGGTGTACCTCCCATTGASATTGCCGATATGATCGATGCTTCTTACACGAATCACTTTATGGAAGGCTATGCCTATCGAACAAGGATCAAAGTTGAAGAAGCAGACAAGTAAGCCACGAGCGTTCAATGACTTCTGAACTCATTTGGACTTGCTGCGTACAGGGAACTCCTCGAAGGACTCGGAAARCGAGGATTCAAGTTGAATAAGGGCTATAGAGATATTTCGGGTCTGTACCTTTTAGCCTGGACAAGAGGTGGAGGTTATTACATCGGTGAGTTGAGGTATTTCTTGAGAGACATGCTGATGTCACCTTCGTAGACACGGGAGCAAGCCAGATGATCATCGATGGCAAGATCAAGCTCAAGAATGATAGCCAGATCAAGGCTTTCACGGAGGATAGTTTGTTATTTGAAAATGGTAGCGAACTACCGGCAGATGTGGTCGTGTTCGGCACTGGGTATTTTTTCTTCATATATCGTTTGACGTATCCTCACTTTTCTTCGCAATAGATTAGGACATGAACCTCGAGATGGGATACGTCGCATCTGCGGGGACGCCGTGGCT
>JNHV02000093.1:0-20189 GCA_001691785.3 Amanita brunnescens Koide BX004 | reverse complement strand
GGCGACAATTGGAGAAATCGCTACGATGCGCTTTCTTTACATGATCCTGTCTGTGAGTGTTTTGCGATTCACAGCCTCCCATTACAGTATTAATGTGTTGCCGATAGGGCTCGATCATATGCCATACTTACCGTGCGTATCATTCGTCCACCGATAATACACAACTAAGCCGCCTTGATTCTGCTAGATTTCCATCGACGTGGCCGCTGTACCCATCTGGGCAAAAGGTATGCATGAGGAACTGCGCATATATTTGTTCCCTGATTACAGCAGCTGGGAAATTGGCTGGAGAACTACGCAGATGCATTGGACTTGAATTACTGGACTTCAACGACAGTCGCCAAAGCAAGTCAGGATTCAAATAATATGTGGCATGTCACGGTGCAGAAAGGAGTTGATGACATACGTACATTTGTCGTCAAACACCTGGTCTTTGCAACGGGATATTGGGGCGGTGATCCTTACATCCCACAATATCCGGGAATGGTGAAGTTTGTTCTTTTGTTTCCTCAGGTCTTCCTGAACATCGTTCATCATGCAGGACGAATTCCAAGGGAAAATTCTTCACTCTTTCCAACATGGGAAAGCCACTGATCACATCGGAAAGAAAGTCGTTGTCATCGGATCCTGCTCGTCGGGTAAGTGACTCGAAGTTTATTCATGCTTGCACCTAAAGCAATGCTATTTACTTCAAGGCCAGGATATTTGCAAGGATTATAGCAATCATGGTGTTGGTCAGTGAGGCATTTGAAGATGACATTCCTTGATTCCATTGCTTGCCGTGTAGACGTGACAATGTAYCAGAGGAGCTCGACCCACGTCGTGAGCAAGAAGAGCCAGAGATTATTAGTGGGCGGTAAGCACTTCAGTGTCGCGCAAAGCGATACTGAAAAGCTTTTTCAGGATTATATGCGGAGGATGGTGTACCTCCTATTGAGATCGCAGATCATATTGATGCGTCTTACACGAATCTCTTTATGGAAGGCTATGGCTATCGAACGAGAATTATAGTTGAAGAAACAGACAAGTATGCAACATTTGTTCAATAAGTGTCATAACTAATTTGTACTTGCTACATACAGGGAGCTCCTCGAAGGGCTCAGAAAACGAGGATTTAGGACGAATAAGGGCTATAAGGATGCTTCAGGCCTATACCTTTTGGCCTGGACAAAAGGTGGAGGTTATTACATCGGTAGGTTCCAGTGTTTCTTGAAAGACACGCCAGTTTATGCTCTCAGAAAATGGATCAAGCCAGTTGATTATTGATGGCAAAATCAAGCTTAAGAATGATAGCCAAATCAAGAGTTTCACGGAGAACGGTTTGCTGTTCGAGAATGGTAGTGAATTACTAGCAGATGTGGTCGTGTTTTGCACCGGGTCCGTTCCTTATTCTAACGTTTGGCTTTGCTTACGTTTCTCCTCAATAGATTTAGCGATTCTCGAGATGGGGTACGCAAAATCTGTGGCGACGAAGTGTCTGATAAATGTTCACCTATCGGGGGCTTGAATGCAGAAGGAGAGGTCCGTGGTGCTTGGCGTGAAATTGCCAGTGGCTATCCTAATTTGTGGTACATGATGGGTGAGTCATCTATCTCGGGAGCGTGACTTATTAAATAACGATGTTGCCTTTAGGAACCCTTTCGCTCTCTCGACATTATTCTAAATTTCTCGCACTGCGTAAGTGGGACAGAGGGTGTTCACCCTGAGATGAATTGATCTTTTGTTTCCAGAGATCAAGGCGAAGGAAGAGGGGATGTTTGGTGTCCGCCACTTACCTAGTGCATAGGGAGGGACTGAGGGTTTTTCCAGGGAGACTAATCGATCTTTTGTTTCCAAAGATCAAGGCGACGGAAAGGGGTGTCCACTACTTAGCTAATATCTCCAGAGACTCATGGACGCGAAATACCTATGTTTATGGTGAATACGTAGAAGATCAAAATGGAATCATTTAACATCCTCAGTGAAAGAACAATTTACGGCGCTTTGTCTCGTCTAGGATTGTTTGGGCCCCAGTGAATATTGCGGGATACATGCATAAACTCTGTAGAGCAACACGATGGAAGGTACCACTCGCGGGTTCGACTGAAATGGGAGCGACGCGATCCGGCTTCAATTTCTGCTTTAGGGATGAACCGGAGACGCAGGAAAAGTGCCTGACCTCCATCAGACGCTTACAAGCGAGCTTGTGTCTGGGTTAGACAAAATTGCAACTCACTATACACACGCATATTCATATATGCAAGGTAGTTGTAGTATAAGTATAAGTACGTTTACAGACTCAGATTGTGCAGGGACATGACTAGAATGGAATCTATGATTTAACCCATTTCTTCATCAGCGGAGGCACAAAATCAAGATTCGGATCTATCACAAACGGTTCTGGCGGCTCTGTATAGCCATCATAGCCACTTTCTTTGCTGAAATACTGCCAGTCGATCAGTTCCGCTTTCCATTTGCCGCCGACTTCCCTGAACACCCAGTTCTGGCTATGTCTGTCTCTATAATCAATTGTAAGTAATTGGTTCCAACTGAATAGCAATGCTCTTACTCGTGCGTTAAATGGTATTGTGATTCGTACAATTTTGTCGCTTCCTCCCGGAGTTCCAGGACCAATTTAGGGTCCTTCTTCAACATCGGCACCTCCCCATATGGAACACCCATGTTTTTGATAAAGAAATAGTACAAAGCTTTGTTGGGCGTGTGTGCCCAGCCGAGCAACTGCTCGACATTGTGAGTGGCCCATGCTTCGTCTTTAGCATTCCTTCTTGGAAAACTTGGGTCATTGTTATTGATCACCTTCAGGATCACCTTCTCGTTGTTAACTTCCTTCTTCAGGCGGTAGACTCCGCAGTCGTCTGATACAGCCTTGAGCGGATGTTCCTCGTCAACTGTACTCAGGGCTGCCTTGAGCTCGTCAGTCGTCACTTCGGCCGCTGCTTTCTACAGGAAACATTAATGTCAGGAAGTATACCTGCAGGCAGCACGACTGACATTGCCAGGTGTATGTTCATTCGGAGATCGTCTCTGATAACACAAACCGTTCAGAATATTTGGCCCAGGGATGATTTATTCAATAACTTACTCTCAATGCCACGACATTGGGGTTTATTGGTGTCGCGAGGACATTGATGGAGAAGATGAATGCAAGAGCGACGAATGTAAGGCGCATTGTAGATTAAATATGAGGAACGCTCAGCGTTGGAGGAACCAGCCTGGGGGTTCTTCAGCAACATCTGGCAGTGTTTTATATTGGAGGTTGGCAACGGGCTTGGCAGCCGAGCTGATCTGGAGCTTGGTTACTGCTCCTCACGCACGCGGCACACTCAGGCCCGTCCCAGCCTCGCCGCCTAATCTCAATAACACCCCTTCGTGCTCCTGCTAAGCCTCCTTCAGCCCCCTGTCGCTGCCTCGCCTCCCATCGTGCTCTACACGAATGGCTCCGTTGCTTCCCAGTACCCTTGATACCTGATGCATCAGCCGCATCAGCCGACTGTCCCGAGCTGTCCCGCCGCCGTACTGCGGATTCGGATGGTAACCAACACCCTCGCACCCATCGTTCTGGACACGCTCCTCTTCCCCAAGAATTCTCCAGAGGGTCCCACCCATGAGCCGCCTCCCTCTCCGCCATGGATGCCAGTACCCGGTGGCAGCCTGTGGGGTGCGCCATAGCGGCTGCGCATTACCGTAAGAGATGGCCATGGATATGTCAATGTCAACGCATTCGGAAAAGGCGGCGTTGACATCTTCAAGGAAAAGAAAACCGTTGACAGTGGTGCGGTATTCAGAATCAGTGATCAGTGACATGCTGTCATGCTCGTACTTGGGTCAGCCTTTGTTTTTTTTTCGTGTTGAACGTGTGTTTTCACCTCACCGCAGCTCGAGTTGTCTTGCAACAAGTTATCGTATTTTCACAATATATCTGACCCAACCATCACCAAGGCACTTGATGGCACATGCATATTAAGTACGTTTACAGATCCAGATTGTTCTGATAGTTCAGCAGGGACATTACTAGAACGGAATCTATGGTTCAACCCATTTCTTCATCAGCAGAGGCACAAATACACAATTCGGATCTATCACAAACGGTTCTGGCGGATTCGTATAACCTTCATAGCCGCTTTCTTCGGTGAAATCCTCCCAGTCGATCAGTTCTGCCTGCCATTTGCCGTTGACTTGCCTGTACACCCAGTTGTATGTATTAATGTCGCTATAATCAGTTGTAAGTAATTAGTTATAACTGAATAGTAACGCTCCTACTCGTGCGTTAAATGGTAGTGTGATTGGTATAACTTTTTCGCTTTCTGCTGGAGTTGCCTGACCAATTTACGATCATTTGCCAACCCCGTCTCCTCATATGGAACACCCATATTTTTGATAAAGAGATAGTACAAAGCTTTATTGGGCGTGCGTGCCCAGCCGAGCAACTGCCCGACATTGTGATTGCCCCATGCTTCGCGTTCAGCATTCTTTCTTTCATCATCGTTCTTGATTACCTTCAGGATCACATTCTCGTTGTCAACTTTCTTGGTCAGGCGGTAGACCCCGCAGTCCTCTGATTCAGACTGGAGCGGATGTGGCTCGTCTGTACTCAGGGCATCGATGAGCTCGTCAAGCGTCGCACGCTTGCACTTGGCTGCTTTCTACAGGAAAAAATAATTGTCAGGAAGTATACCTGCTGGGCAGCACCATTGACCTTGCCAGGCGTGTTGTGTTCGTTTAGAGATCGTCTCTGGCAATGCAAACCGTTCAGAACATTCAAGGATGATTTATCCAACAACTTACTTTCAATGCCACAGCATTGCCACGTGAGGGGTTTATTGGTGTCGCGAGGATGTTGATGAAGAAGAAGAATGCAAGAGCGACGAATATAAGGCGCATTGTAGATTGAACTTATATGAGGAACGCTCAGCGTTGGAAAGATGTGGAGGAACCAGCCTCTGGGAGATTTTCTGCAACATCTGGCAGTATTTCATATTGGATGTTGGCGAGCTGATCCGGAGCTGATCCGAACTTGTTAATGTTTGCTCGTTCAGATGGCGATCTTACCAACAACCCTTTGTGCTCCCGCTCAGCCTGCCACTCCCTTGCCTCCCTTGCCTCGCTCTACATCAATGGCGGCGCCACTCTTGTGCTGTATCAGACGGGGCTTCTATGTAGCTCGCTAGAAAGCTGATGCATCAGCCCACTATCCCGTCGCCGTATGCGGACTCGAGTGATAGCCAATGCCCTCGCAAAATTCCCATCGTGTGTGTCAGTCTATCCTCTACCGGTACCTTCCATCCATGAAATGATAAATCGCTTGCTTTTCTGGATCTGCGATTTCACAAACTTCCAGATCCCACACGCATTTTTGGGTTCGATCTCTCTCGCGTCTTTCAAAAATGTATTAGACGTTGATTATCTCAGGGTGGCTTAGTATGTGCGAGCGTGTTGGCTAGAAATAGAACCTATGCGGGGATTGTTCAAATGTGATTGTCGCATGTCGTTAGACAGATTCTCCTCTCCTGGTGATTATAGGATCTCGTGCTATCCCAGGAAGCGCGGTACTATGGGGCTTTTGTTCTATAGTATGCACATAATGCCTTAACAAATTCGTATATACACTATCCTTTGACGCGCCCTCTACAGCGCGACGTCTTACTGTCGCGCATCTTGACCCTGCAAATGTTTTCTTGAAGTCGCACAACACGCTGTTTCAGCGGCTTGCTCACATGGAAAGAACATATATGACTACAGCTATCAACTAGGACATTCCGAAAACAATGTGACTGGGCAATGGCCAAAGCCCAGTAGCCTACACTGCATAGTCATCAGACTCACAGAGGGTGGATCAGATAATGGATGGCAAGTACCTTTCAATGTTACTCCATATTCTTGGGTCCATATGGGAGTGACGACCAGATTCCAGGCGTTAAAACATGGAGCGCTGCCTTAAGAAACACATCCGGGACCGTCAAAATGTCGTCCAACACCGTCCGATCGTATCCGTCCTCGAGGACGAGGACCAAGTTCAAATCAGGGCCGTTAGGCTCTACTCCACATCCCACGTACTTATAGGCTATTCCTGGGATGTTGTCGATGATGGGCGTAAAGTAACAAAACTCGTAGTTGCCTTCCGAGTTATCATCATCTTTAGGGAATTGNAGTCGAGCTTGTATCCCTTTATGTATAATGTCCGCTCCTCTTTCTCTGCGACACCAGTAAGTTCCAATTGATTGTGAGAAAGAAAGGGTTTGGTCACCTTTGGTGGAGTGTCGCACTGACTAGATATAGTCGTTCCTCTCTAACGGCTGAGTTTTGACACTCATTGAGGGCTTGATCTGTTCGTCGGCGTCGAATGTAGGTGACTCCCTCGCAGTGTAAGAATTTCGGGAATGGTACGGAAAGACCACCGGTATGTTAAGGCGATAGCTTGTCGCAGCATTAAGCACCTCTTGGGACAATATTCATGAGATTCTCCGTATATTGCTTAGTTCACAACAAGTTTTGAATTGATCAAGTTATAGGAACCTGATATCGGGCGTAGGCCGATAAGACCGTATATATCACGCTCTCGCGTACATTACCCTAGGCTGGGATACAATGAAGCCACGTTCTTAGTTTCCAGATACTTACAAGGAAGTCATAGACTTACCCCGAGAAAGATGAAGGCTAACTACAAGTTCAAGAAATAGAACATGATTATTAGATTGTAGACGCAGAACAGACAGTCGACCTCAGAACAAGTGGAAAACGGAAACATTTCCACTTTCGGCAGAAGAAGACAGGCGCGTATTGTGTGCGTGAGTGAGCGCTATCTAGTTACTTTTGCCAATCCATAGCAGGATTATGACCACTCTGGGCGGTACGGCGGGCAAGAAAGCATCTGTAATGACAATATATTGTCTCCGAATGCAGCGCCTTGCACATGAATGCATATCACCAAACCAACACTTGGTGGCACACTGACGTTCTGATAGATACATAAGCGAAAAAAACAACATGTTGGCAAGAGAAAACCGTCTTTCCGCATGTGCCCAACACTGTCCCCACTTCTGCGCGCGTCTTGATATTCATTTTTGACACGAGCGTGCTGAAAAAATTGTCAGAAAACGGCTTGGGATGAGCATCGGCCATGATCAAATATTTTAGACGACAGTTCCTTGATCCGASTGAGGCGAAGCAAGASYTRGCGCTACCGAGAYGGYGARCTTTCGGTYCCTTRGTGCTGAGCGCGAGGCCGAAGGGGAAGGCTGAGAACCGAGATTTACACCGAGTAGCCCAATCGCGAGATATCATTCAGTTGTGCTTTGCGAAGAAATGTCATATATCTCGCAATTTTCATTTTATGCAATGTGCGGTGACGAGCCATGGTTCCTAAGGTGGAGCGCGTAGACGGCTAGCTTCAGATCTCCATAATTGCGATAATGAGTCCCAGTTATACTTTGCGCCGTTCGAGTTAAGCGAACTTCAAGTATGGGAGAGAGGAACGAATAGCCTGTCACGCTGCAGCGTGACCGGCGGCTCTGCGGTTTGTCACTATCCGGTGGGACTTGTAGACTTAAATCCAGGCTATGTCTTTGCTTATTGTTGCGATTGGGGTCGAGAATTACTTGCGGCATGCTGCTGGTACCAGGAGACGGTCACAGCGTATTACAGCTGTCATTGACGTAGCCGTAACGCGTGCGCGTGATTGCCGATCGCGACGGTAAAGTCATGGTTTCCATTTTTGGAAATGGCAACTGATTTAGACACTCGCAACATAGGCGAATGACTTCCAAGGTGGGAGTTGGCTAAACAGGATATATAGGCTCGTAAGCTCGTATGAGACCATCCTCAACTTAGAGCGATGCCCATCACTCATCCAGTTGAATCAGTCCTCCCCGTCCTTGACAAGCTCGACGCGGATGTACCAGACGACCTCGACGTGAACGGAACTATCGACAAGTGGTTCCAGCTCTTCAAGACTTTCTGCGAATCTGCAAATGTCGGCGATCTTATGAATGTCATTGTGGAAGGCGCGTACTGGCGCGACATTCTTGCTTTGACATGGTCCTTCCGTACCTTCGAAGGCATCCCGCAAATTAAACAGTTTCTTGGCGATCGTTTAGAGTTGGCGGAGGTGAAGAACTTAAAACTTAAGAACCCATCGTATGCCGAGCTTCAACGCCCATTCCCTGACCTTGCATGGATCCAGGTTCTCTTTGAGTTTGAGACCAACATTGGTCTCTGTTCAGGCGTTGTCCGACTGGTACCGCAGGCTGACGGGGAGTGGAGAGCACACAGCATTTTCACTGCTATGGACGATTTGAAAGGATTCCCTGAGAAGATCGGACACCTCCGAGAGTCCGAGACAATTCGTGGCAACTGGGGCACAGCTCGTGCACAAGAACGGAGCTACGCTGACCGTAATCCTACCGTTCTTATTATCGGAGGTGGTCAATGTGGTCTTCACATTGCTGCCAGACTCAAGTATCTTGGGATTGATGCCCTGATACTCGAGAAAAATGAAAGGATTGGCGACAATTGGAGAAAACGCTACGATGCGCTTTCTTTACATGATCCTGTCTGTGAGTGTTTTTGGGTTCATTCTCCCATTATTGTGTTCAACATGTTGACGATAGGGCTCGACCATATGGCATACATGCCGTACGTACCATTCGTACACCGATGATACACAACCAAAACGCCTTGATTTTGCTAGATTCCCATCGACGTGGCCTGTATACCCACCCGGACAAAAGGTGTGTATGACGAACCGCGAGAATATATTTGTTCCCTGATTACAGCAGCTGGGAAATTGGATGGAGAACTACGCAGATGTATTGGACTTAAATTACTGGACTTCGTCGAAAGTCATCAAAGCAAGTCAGGATGCAAATGATATGTGGCATGTTGCAGTTCAGAAAGGAGATGGTTCCACACGTACACTTGTCGTCAAACACCTGGTCTTTGCAACGGGATATTGGGGTGGTGATCCGTACATCCCACAATATCCGGGAATGGTGACGCTTGTTCTTTTGTCTCCTCAGGCCTTCCTGAACATTCTTCATCATGCAGGACGAGTTCCAAGGGCAAATTCTTCACTCTTTCCAACATGGGAAAGCCGCTGATCACATCGGAAAGAAAGTCGTTGTCATCGGATCCTGCTCGTCAGGTAAGTGAACCGAAGCTTATTTGTGCTTGTGCCCGAATCGATGCTGTTTACTTCAAGGCCAGGATCTTTGCAAAGATTACTGCAATCATGGTGTTGGTCAGTGAGGCATTTCAAAGATAACATTCCTTGATTTCATTGCCGTGTAGACGTGACCATGTACCAGAGGAGCTCGACCTACGTCTTGAGCAAGAAGAGTCAGAGACTTTTGGTAGAAGGTAAGCACTTGAGTGTCTCGCAAAGCGACGCTGAAAGGATTTTTTAAGGATTGTATGCGGAGAATGRCGTACCTCCTACTGAGATCGCAGATCATATTGATGCTTCTTATACGAATCTCTTCATGGAAGGCTATGGCTATCGAACGAGGCTCATGGTTGAAGAAACAGACAAGTATGTAACAAGTGTTCAATGTCTTTCCCATGTAATTTGAACTTGCTACGTACAGGGAACTCCTCGAAGGACTCAGAAAACGAGGATTTAGGACGAATAAGGGCTATAAAGATGCTTCGGGCCTATACCTTTTGGCCTGGACAAAAGGTGGAGGTTATTACATCGGTGGGTTCTGGCATTTCTTGAGAGGCACACCGGTTTATGCCCACGGACGACATTCGCAGAAAATGGATCAAGCCAATTGATCATCGATGGCAAAATCAAGCTGAAGAATGATAGCCAAATCAAGAGTTTCACGGAGAACGGTTTGCTGTTTGAGAATGGTAGTGAATTACTAGCAGATGTGGTCGTATTCTGCACTGGGTCCGTTTCTTAATCTACTTAATGTTTGACTTACACTCATGTTTCTCCGCAATAGATTTGGCGACTCTCGAGATGTAGTACGTAACATCTGTGGAGACGAAGTGGGCGATAAATGTTCGCCTATCGGGGGTTTGAATGGAGAGAAAGAAATCCAGGGAGCTTGGCGTGAAATTGCCAAGGGACATCCTAATTTGTGGTACATGATGGGTGAGTGTCATTTATCTCGGGAGTATTACTTTATGGAATAATCATGTTGTTTTCAGGGACCCTATCCCTTTCCCGATATTATTCTAAATTCCTTGCACTGCGTGAGTGGGACAGAGGGTATTCACCGAGAGATTAATTAATCCTTTTTTGCAGAGATCAAGGCGAAGGAAGAGGGAATATTTGGTATCCGCTACTTACCTAGCGCATAGAGACTGGAATGGACGCGATCGTATAATAATATGTTAAATAAATTGTATATATAGTAAATTCGAAGTTGGACTTCATATGATCTACCCGTCTTCATGAAATTTGATTTCACACCAAGATCTCACTTTTGTTGTCTATGCTCTGGACAGTGTTTAATCCCCAATAATTCTCTTGAGCGTCACCCTCAGTAAAAGTCGAAGTCCAGTGAATGTCTGGTTTTGGTAGGCGAAGTCACAATTTCGTCGGATTGTCGCATATCGTGCTATCTTTTGGATAATTACTAGACATGAATGTCAAAAGATTGTCAAGAAACTATTTGAGGTTCTTGTCAAGGCTGATATCGTGATAATGTCAGGAATATATCATTCATGTCATTTCTTAGTCGAAAAATGGTCTTTGAATTATGCAAAGTCAGCATCATATATATGTCATGAAGATGTCACATCTACATTAGGAATGACACGAGAAATTCTGTACGCAGGAGATAGAACTGGGCGAAAAAGGAGAGATGGAGCGTAACGGTAGACGGCGAGGGAGTGTAGGAGCGCGAGCGAGGACTTGAGGGAGTGTGTTTGACTTCTATCTACTAGCTGGTCTATGGCGAATACAAGTGTTGTTCTAGNTGATCACCCGCTCTCACTTGACATCTCATTGTCTGACTTTTCCTACACTTATCTGACGTTNTATGACATCGCCCGGACAACATGTGACATTCCCCGGAATTCGTTTTTTACTGAGCGTCACCTGTCACATGAGATGATACGCTGTAGCGATATAGAATCGAGTCGACCCCGTGCAGAAAATCCTCCAGTTGGGATGCTACATCGAACAGTAATCCATCCTTGGCAAAGCCCTGATCTTACCTGTTTAATGTCAAGCGCGTATGCCCCGAATTCAGGGGCGGTTATGCGGAACACCGATTCGTATCAAAGTACTAGTACCTATAGAAGTCCTAGAACGAGCGGAATAGTACGCGAGCTATGAGTCTGTAAGATAGAAAAACACAGTGGCTCCCAGGATCTCTCAATAAACCACATCTTTACAGATCAAAGCCAATTGCATTCCACATTTCCCTCGTGTACTCCCTCTGAGCGACGAACGCTTTGACGTGCTCGCGAGAAAGATCAACGAATGCAGCTGGGAGCCACTCGTTGGCGTCCAAGCGATGACTAACGTTGATCATCCCGCACAGCTCGTCGATGTCACGATAATCATCTGGTATCTTTGACTTCACGTGCCACCGCTCATCCTTTTCGTGTTCAAACCATCCTTGCACTTTCAACAACAAAAGTGGCAAAAATGGCATTACGGGCAGGTCATCCTGGATCTCGACGAGATGGGTGGGGATCGGCGGGATATTCATCAATCCTGGCAGCAGGATGTCCACCTTGCATGATACCCCTGGTCTGATCCTGTGCCACAACACCCGGAAGGTATCTGATCGATTCTTGGGACGGAGAAGATAGAACTTGTTATCAGCGGCCGAAATCTTGCGTTTGATCTCTTCTTTATCATCTTGGGTAAGTACCACAACGTCCACGTCCTGTAGAAGAGTGGTTCATCGTGCTAGACTCGATATTACGACCAAGTGTCTTACATTTGGGACGCGGTTCTTCATTCCCAAAGCGGCGCACGCAGCACTGCCAAATAGGCAGCAGTCATAGCCGCCGTCCTTGAGGATAGCTATCGTACGAAGCGCTATCTGTTTGATATCCTCCCTGGACAATGGCATCRTTCACGCGCTGTTGTCGAGCAGTATGACAGTGGGATGAAGGTTCGGGCGTCAGTCCTGAGCTAATATACTCACAGTTTCCCCATACAAGTATGACTCAATCGCACTCCCGATGATCTAGAGTTCAACGCAGTATCACCACTTTTGATGTATTCCATTTCTGCGGTAGTATGTTCTTTGTGTAAAATTACACGCGTTGCGTCTGTCAGTAAGTGTCTGTGAGTCTTTCTTTAGTCTTCGAGGAGCCTGGGTGGAGTGTATGGTGGCAAATACGCACAAACTGAAACGATCCCAAGTACCTAGTACTAGGTCACGTTATGTACTTTGGCTCCCTACAAAATGGCGACAAAACGGTTAGCCTTGAAAGCGCGAAAATGAAATCCTATACAGCCTTCGCACGGCGCACTGAGCACTAGCCCACAATGTCTGATCCTCCACCGAACCTCAATTCCGAGCGCCACAGCCTCAGAAACTACGGTGCCATTAAACCAGTCGAAGGAGAGGGTGCTCGTTCAAGACGGCGCCAGATTGGCCTCATATCTGCCATATTCATTATCTTCAATCGCATTGTTGGCGCAGGGTGAGTGTCTCTTGGTACGCAAGAATCATGTTCCAACGTCACATGCAGCATTTTTGCTACACCGAGCACCATTCTCAGATTAAGCGGAAGCGTTGGTCTATCTTTGTACGCACTGTCATCTGGGTTTATGTGGGGGATCGTATTGAYTATTGGTAAGAATAATGTGGGTGATAGGCGCCATCATCGCAGCGGCTGGAATGCAAGCATACATCGTGTGGGGGACTGTGAGCTTCTTAGCACCTAGGTCCCTACTTGCAAAGGCTGAATTTCACATATAGGCACTACCTGTCAATGGAGGCGAGAAGAATTACCTGGAATACCTTTTTCGTAGACCCAAGTATCTCATCACCTTCGTATATGCTGCCAATGCTGTCCTTTTAGGTAATAAACTGGTATTGCTTTCATGAACGCAAACGCTTACTCATGTATATAGGATGGGCTGCTTCTACCTCAATTGTTTTCGGGGAATACACCTTGCGAGCCTTCAACATGGATCCAACCCAGTGGCAGCTTCGTCTAGCGGGTTTCGCGTGTGTCACATTCGCTCTATTGCTGCACGGGACAGCACTTAAATGGGGACTTTGGTTACAAAACGTTTTAGGCCTCTTCAAGATCATAATACTCGTTGTCGTGATCGTTACTGGTTTCCTTGCCCTTGGCGGTCATATGAAGGTCGAAAGACCTGATAACTTTCGAAACGTGTTCGACGGCACAACGACTAGCGCTTCATCGTTCTGTTCTAGCTTGTATAATGTAGGCTTCGATCTGCTGTCACAGTGTTCATGACTTGAGTACTAAAACAATGCTTATCAGGTGATCTGGTCCTATATTGGATTCAGCAACGTCAATTATGCCTTATCGGAAGTCAAGAATCCTAAACACACGGTCAGAATAGCCGGACCAGTAGCCATTGCTGCAGTGACTGTGCTGTATATGCTAGCCAACGTTGCCTACTTTGCTGGTGCTACCAAACAAGAGATAACAACGTCTGGACGACTTGTAGCAGCACTACTGTTTAGGAATGTATATGGCCCGCAGACGGAGCGCGCCTTAGATGGTTTCATTGCCATATCTTCCCTTGGGGGCGTACTTTCCGCGGTATGCCTTCTGACTTTCAATCTAGCAAAAACTCAATTTTAATGGCAGATATTTTCACAAGGCCGTGTCAATCAAGCGCTCGGGCAGGAAGGCATTTTACCCTTTAGCAAGTTCTGGGCATCCAATCGACCGTTTAATGCTCCCYTGGCAGGAATCTTTCTACGTGAGCTCGTTATCGCAACATCTCTATCCTTAGGTCTTATTCTTAACAACAGATTGGCTCGTATCTGTCATCGTCATATTTGCCCTCCCCGCTGGGGACGCATATGACTTTGTCATCAACCTCGTACGTCCTACACTCATATCCCTCCAACTCACTACCCATAACCCACTCATTTTCAGATCTCTTATCCCCTTTCCGTCATCAATGCCACTATTTCCTTTGGCATCGTCTACCTCTCTCTTTGGCCCTACGATGGATGGCCACCAGTGAGCGTCGCAGCACAGTTGGCAGCCGCCTTTTTCGGAGCCATAAACGTCTTTCTATTTGTCGTCCCTTTTCTACCTCCGCCCGCAGGTCGCCAGCCATATGTGAGCTTACCC
Organism: Amanita brunnescens Koide BX004; assembly: GCA_001691785.3. Lineage (NCBI taxonomy): Eukaryota > Fungi > Basidiomycota > Agaricomycetes > Agaricales > Amanitaceae > Amanita > Amanita brunnescens. The sequence continues at coordinate 5,933 of JNHV02000093.1, read as the reverse complement.
TACTGGTCGCATGCCGTAGGCGGATGGGCCATTCTTGGCATTGGCTTTTTGTATTGGCTGGTTTGGGCGTATTTGCTGCCCCGTATTGGAGGGTACACACTCGTTCAATCGGAAGAAGTTGCTACAGATGGATTGATTAGACGTAAGTTTAAGAGAATACCCTTGCTTGTAGAGTAGTACACATAGAAGGGAGCCATGTGCGTATGGTGCTAGGGGTTTGACCTGCCAGTTTTCTCTTAAGGGGCTCCTGCTCATTGGGTAAAGTACATTACCGGGAGAACAGCCGGAGCAGTCACTGGATTGCGGCAGCTTTGAAAATGGTAGTTCAACGCAGCCACTTGTCGGTGCGTTCCCGCTCGCGCCTGATAAAGATAGGCTGATGCATTCATAGTTACATTTACACGCAATGGGTAGTAGTCACCGTGGACAGTGATAGGGTGTTAAGTGAGGGGCAGCTGATTCTCAACATTTCAACGCTCGAGTGCAAAGACCCGGGTTATGCAGTACCCACCAGTTGCGCTCGCCGCTCGCCGCTTCCCAAACCTTCCGACGGACCCCCCTATCTGTTTGCCTCCAATCCGTACCCGAGGCCCAAACATTCCCTGCTTCGTCGAGACGTCATTGATTCCGCCAAGTGACCCGTATGCTAAAGGATAAGAATAGAACTGTGAGAACACGTTTAGGCGGAGTTGAAAAGAACTGATATTCGATCGATCAATCGATCGTCGATCGTCATCTCGCGATGCCACCCAGAATTACCTGGGAGGATCAACCCCTACCTGGCGACTTCAATAACGGCGAGGAAGGGCAGTGGGTAGCGCTACTTGCTTTGAAGGGTAACCAGGTGTATGGCCAGAACAGTGATTATCGGATCGTAATGTTGGACACCATCTATTCTCTAGTATCAACTTGAAGATCTGAGCTTTTCCTTCAGCTTGAAAATACCACCCAGGCCTTCCACATCCCTCATACCCTTACCGCCGTCATTAGTATGTTTCATGTATCAGTGCTTGATGGTCCATTGACGGTTTGCAGCCAACAACAACACAGGTTATCTCCTCGAATATACTTTCAGTCGTGATTCCAAGACACCCTTACCAGACACGTATCAAGCACGCAACCCTACTGGTAGGGCACTTAATAGTTCAAGGGAAGTAGAAGAATGCATAGCACTTTATACTACACCTCGATTCAGATATATGTAATGTGTAGAATCGGTAGATATGTACTAGTACCTTGGTTTACTCTCGGCAGTCACAACACTCGTAAAACGTCKGTCGGCAGGAGAGAAGCAACGTGGACCGTAAATTCGTGTCTGAGCAGCCATTCCACGAGGATTTACAGAACACCTGGCGAATCGCTACCAGCAGTGGGATGTGTTCATTACCAACTCTTCCGTACCCTCGGTATGGCCTTGATTCGTTGGAGTCCGGCCACCGGCTTGCGAAACGTCATCGCTTCGGCGTATCCTTTGCAAATGTTTCACGCGTCCTTTCCATTCTCCCTTGCCCTTCTTCTCTTCCTGCCGCTTAAGTAAAGTCCCAAGGAAAGTGTCAAGGATTTGCACTGGGATACAAATGGTACTGACGAGATGACAACGCCATGCCTGTTCTTGCTAGTGACTCGTTTCTTCTTACAAAACATTGTATCTAATTCACGTCAGCGGCTCAGATGTGCGCCGGCTGTTGTCGCGTGTAACATCTTTGGAACCGTCTACCACTCTTCTGCCATGGCACAAATCAACGACGAGTATATTCTTCCTTCTCCGTAGGTCCCATCAYCATATCAGAACTTGCGCACTTTCCCTCAGCTGACGTTTCCTCCGTCGTTCCTTCCTCGTTCCCATGATATCTTCTCTGGTTAATGTCCCACCCGCTAGCGCTGGACTCGTCAGCCCTACCAATCTTTTGGCACCGTTGCCTCCCGTTGCCACCACTTCCTCTATTCCCTCTGTCATGACTCCCTAACTTGTTTACGTGTACGCTGAACGTAAAGCTGCCAACAGGCATCTGACCTGAGTCGGAGGAGGAGGGCAACTGGAAAGGCGACCTTCGTTCGGCCGTTTTGATGCCGAGCATACCTCATTTCTGTGTTACAAAGTTGTACGATTGAGCTCTGGTGAGACATATCAATTCGACGGTTGATTACCATATTGACACAAGCGCATTCAGCTACTTGGTCATATGCCTCCCGAGACCACCAACGGCGGGTGGTCATCCTCTTTCGCTTGCCGACACTACTCCCCCATCGGCTCGCCGCCGCCTCCACCATCAGAAACTTTGCTAGAGAACCAGACGCATCATCACCCTGTCCCAGGTCCTTTGGGACATGGACGTACATTACTGTGTCGCCACAGGCATAGTGATTGCACCTTGCCATCCGATACCGTGTAGTGAAATAAGTCAATGACGACTGAGAAATGTCCGGAAGAGGTGTAACGTAGCTGATATGAGTGTGAAAACAAGTCCGTTCCAATGAGTCATCTCACACGCGACTAAGCTTTCAAGCTTCAAGCATTGGCATACTCTTTGTCGTTGATACCTGGTTGCGATGCGTCGGATATAGAGCTGAGCCAATTTGAAAAGTGCATTTGGCATAGTATGGTTATACTCGTCCAAGTCCGCATACCAAAGCAGGAAGAAAGAATACATACTTGTTCGTTCTCTGGTCCAAGTACACGCTTTGGCATGAGTCATGGTCTTGTCCTTGAAAAGCAGAACGTACAGCTATATTTTGCATCCGAGAAAAACACAAGTGAGCGATCAATCAAGCCAATCCCGACCTTCTTTACTCTCGTCACATCACTTGGATTGACCGAGTAGYGTCATCAGATATTATCTCCATCTCTCCAACATCGTCTCATCCAAGTCCGAAACGGTCTTGCTGGCTCACTGATGGTACTATCCTCGGGTCCCCTCGTAACGCGTTGGGCTGTCCTCTTCGCTGCCTTCGTGGCTGTGCAGGTGGACTCTGACTTCTCTCGACGTGGGAGCGGATACCGCGGTGCTAAGCCGTTTGAGTCTGCACAAGTCACTTCCCGCACAGTTGGAGTTGAAGGGGTGGAAAGGGAAGGCAACGCTGGCTGTTGCCGTAGTCGTTGGGCGGATCAGGGAGTCTTCKTGCATGGGAAATACTAGAAAAAACATAGGTAAAGGAATGGAAAGAGAACAAATGGAATTTTCTGACTTCGCTTTGAGGCCCCCCCTGGCATTGGAACTGCCTGAGGTAGTGGTTGCCGAACGCGTATTAGCCGTGGAGGACCGTCTCATGGTTTCTGCGGAACGTATTCGCCCGTCTGCATCTGTGTTTCAAGCATAGTGCAAAACTCCGAGTCGCGGTCCTCCCTGCATCCCGGGTTCTTCGAATCGCCACCACAACTTTGTTCAATGATCCGTCCTCCGTTCAGAACATGAACAAAATCGGTAGATTTAAGCCGAGATAAATCATGCGCGATTGAGGGAGAGAAACCTGATGAACTTTGGTATTCAACAACTTCCGTCGTCGCTTCTACGAGACCGAGATCATCGTTGCCTTGGCCTTCAAGGTAGTCAAGACTGTTCACAACAAGGGGCTAACTAGAGCAAAAGGTCTTGCCAAGTCAACTGGCGAGGGTCAGGCTTCCGGGTGGGCGCAGATGTTCTGCGTGAGATTTACACATGTTGAGAATGAGGACACGGGCCTGAGCATACCGATATACCGATAGCCGTGACTCTGAATATCCATCCCTTCAAGACGCGAAGTGCGCGTGACTCGGATGATACGTGAGATAGATTAGTAAGCATCAGCCACCCTCGAATTGTGAACCTTCTCTTTGCACCATCACCATCATCAAGAGCGATGCATCAATCCTCGGTGACCAGTCGCAAACGGGCATTATCAACTCTTTCTGATGAGACTGAATCTGTCAAAAAGAAGGGGAAGAACACAAATGCTGTAAACGATCATGAGAGCCATTCCCAGGCTGTGATAGATTGTGGTCATATGGAAGATATCGAGGGGAGCAGGTATGGTGTTTCTGTTCAGTCTCATTTCAGTTGACCAGCTGTTTATTGCCGATGTAGACAATTTGGTCCAAAGAATGATGCCAACTGTATACAGTATGCTACTAGCTTCCAGTTCTTCTTCACCTGTGAACTTGTTGATNAGTGCCTTCCAAAGTGCCCATGATATGGTATTCAACAACAGTACTATCACTATGGTCACAGGAGATCATGTAATAAATGTAGGYCACAGCTTTACCCATGAGAACAGGAATCATACTAAATCCCAATGAAAGAACAAACTTAACTGGAGTAGGTGTAAATATTTGTTTGTATGGCTGTATTAAATTCTCCATCAAGTTAACATTGAACAAGATCTTGGTATGTTNTCCAAAGTCTTGACTATTTTGCTTTCATGACTGCAACTTGCCTTAGGAAAGTTCAAAAATTGGTTGACTGCTCCAGATCCATCAACCAATCATAACAATGCAAGAAGGAAACACCATAAAGGTACTGGTCAATGGCTCCTTAGGAATGAGAGATACATCATTTGGAAGGAGAAACCCAATTCCTTCATGTGGATCAATGGTATTTGTAAGTGAAATTTGCAATGGAAGTATGTGAGATATTCATATATAATTGGTAGCTGGTTGTGGAAAGACACTGATTTGGTGTGTATTATTTCTGGTACTTTTATCTAGTCTCTTACAGTAAGAGTACATAGTTCCACTATCATTGAGGATATCAAAACCATTGTTCAGGCTCAGCCTGAAACTGGTTTGGCCTTTTTCTACTTTGACACTAATGATAAGGCAAAGCAGACTTCCAGGAGTCTTCTTTCATCCATAGCATTAAGTCTATCAGCAAGATCCAACAATTATCTCTCCATGGAAAGGCTTTATGAGAAGTATGACAAACTATATACCCCAACAGAGGATGACCTGCTTGAACTACTTATGGAACTTCTTCAAGACTTCAAGCAAGCATACATTGTTATTGATGCTTTGGATGAATGTGATGCCAGTGAATATCATCAGTTGTTTGAACTGATTAATGTTATTCATGGATGGGAGTTGCCACATTTTCATTTCTTGTTGAGCAGCAGGAGAGAGCAAGATATCCTTATTGCTATAAAAGGCTGTATTACAGCAGAAATCTGCCTTTCTGAAGAGTTAGTTGGGAATGATATCATATCCTACATCCATGCAACTGTTGGGAAACAGTACAGGTTGAACAGGTGGGGCAATACAATTATTGAATATGTCAAGGAGACACTCATTAGTGGTGCAAATGGAATGTATGTGAATACATATCTCATTATATGAAGCAAATAAATTAGCTGAATAGGTTCCGCTGGGTTGCCTGCCAAATTGAGCAGCTGAAGTATTGTCCAAACAAAACAGCACTTATGGACACTTTACAATGTCTTCCAAAAACATTGGAAACCACTTATGATCAAATACTTGAAAGAATTGATGAAATTGAGATACCATGTGCAAAAATACTTCTACAATGGCTGGTCTTTGGGATGAGRCCTTTAACATCAGAGGAATTGGCTGTTGCAGTGACATTTAATCAATCCAGTGGCACATTTGATCCCAGCTTGGCATTGGCTCACCCTGATGATGTAATACAGGTGTGCTCAAGCCTTGTGACAAAGACAGATGACAACACAGTTCAATTAGCTCATGCATCTGTGAAACAATATTTCCTTTCCAAACCAAGATTCTGGAGAATAGAGAAGTTTTCATTGTGTGATCCTGGGATAAGCCACATCTTAATTGCTCAGTGCTGCCTGAGTTATCTTCTGCAAGATAATGGGTGGCATAAATATGACAACTACAGTGCATGCATTCACTGTTACGTTCAACGCTGATCCTATCCTCAATGCCTTGTACTAGGTTGAACAGTGGCAAGGTGGACTAGACACAACGATGTGTTAAGTCAAGTAAA
>JNHV02000092.1:0-42273 GCA_001691785.3 Amanita brunnescens Koide BX004 | reverse complement strand
ACAAGATCTTCTTCTATCAGATTGGTGACGCGCACCGTCCCGAGAATCCAATCATGGATGSGCCTAATGCACCTGCCAGGATGACATGGTCTAGAGCATCAAGGCTCTTCCCCTGCGAGATTGCTCCCGATATCAACTCGAAGGATGCTTGGAAATACATAGGTTTCCTGCCTGTCATCGAGATGACGAGAGCTGTGCTGGCGACGGGATACAATGGCTGGTGGAGCCTCGAAGTCTTCAACAAGAGTCTTCAGGAAGAWGATGAAGGCTGCCCTTGGAGACATGGTAAAAGAGGTATCGACGGACTCCGCAGGCTATGGGCGCGATCAATTGAGCAGCAGGCATCTGCGACCCCCTTGCCATTGGGTCCGTGGCAAGCGACAGGGTGGAGACGGGCTGCGAAAGTCTTGCCTTTGTCTGTCCACCGGCTTTTTTTCAGAACGGAGTGAATCCTACGCATATTGTTGCATTATTCTCTTGATATGTATCCATAGTATTGTTTCAGTTATTTAATTCTTGTGTAGTTCCACAATCTAATTCATTCGGCAAACGCTGGGAACGCTGTCGTAAGTCTCAAGTGCGGGCTTGATAATGGAAATATGCTTCAAATGTCACCGTGATGGAGTTTTTTTTTTGTTGGACAGATCATGAGAATGTTAGTCATAGGTACGAAAGCTATACCGTAAGCCGGCCTGGACGATGTCCTTTTTTCGACGGACCTCAAGGCAGGTCTGCGGAATCTGTGCCGCGGTTCTGATCTTAATCCTTTCGAACCTGCTACTCGGYTTCTTTTCGGGTTTTCGATTTGCTCTCACTCCAATTCTTGATGATCCTGACATCGACATAATAACCTCGGACAAGCTTCTCACACCAAACCAAATAAGTCTACCCAGGGTCCCAGGAAGACATGTATACTTGCCAAACGGCCTCCTCCAAGTTAACCGGGATGCCCCTCATCCAATATATGAGCTTATGAAACAGGCAGAAGAAGATTGGAACAGAAAGTTGGAACGGGCGAGTACAACGCTAGAACAGGCTGTAAGGGAATACAGACGCAGATATCACCGATACCCGCCCAAAGGGTTTGATCTTTGGTGAGCGCTAGCAGTTAATTTATTTATTGGGCGATCAACGGCTAATCATATCGGCAGGTGGCGATACGTCGCCGAACACAACGTACAGTTACCCGATGAATACGACTCCATCTATCATGATTTGGAGCCATTCTGGGGACTCCAGCCAACCGAATTGCTCAAGATACGGGATGAGCTGGAATCTAAGATTGACTCATACACTATCGGGAAGGACGCGGATGGTCACATAGCTGTAGTGAACTACGCCTTTGAGGAGGGGAGGTACGATCAATTGATACATGGCTCGGAGGCCATCATAGACCTTCTTGCCGACATCGAGGACTACCTTCCCCCGTTTCGCGCAGTTCTATCTCCGCATGATGGTCCGAATCGCTTGTCAGACCATTTTGTTCGAGCTTCAGCACTTCGGGCCGCTCACGATGGCGCATGTAAGTACTTCCTAAGGAACGTGACTCCCGGGTTCTGAGTTAAATAATCCCTAAGATGTGGCAAAAGCAGAATTACCCGAAATCACTCGACTGGGGTGGAGGTCTGCCTGTTCTCTAACATCACCGGCGCGTCAGAAACCTTTCGATCTTGACAATCCTCCTGCAAGACCAGAGAAGAAAAGTTTTATTTACGATCACCTTCGTTCAATGGATCCTTGCTTCCATCCTGATCATTTTTACCATCATGGCCAGTTTTTATCACACAACGAGGGCCCATCACCCCAGGACACTATGGTCCCTGAATTTTCATACTGTTCGACTGCCATTCACCATAATATACGTATACCTACGCCCTATGGCTGGATGGAGGATATTTATCCTCGGTCTGACGATCTGGCCTGGGATAACAAGCAGGACGAACGATTACTTTGGCGAGGGAGTAATACAGGCATGTTTCACAACGACCGAACGCGTTGGCAAGGTTCCCATCGTAACTTCCTCGTACGATATACAAATGATTTAAATGGTACATTAAGCGTTCTCCGTCCAACATCAACCGAAACTGAAATCGTCGGGAAACCGAAAGAGTATCGCAAATCAAGGTTGAACCCGGCAATCATGGACATCGCTTTTGCCGGTGAACCCATCTCGTGTTCACCTACTACCTGTGAATTACTCCGCAGCATATACCCATGGCGAGAACGGCAAAGCATCAAAGATGCCGGTAATTATAAATATGTTATTGATGTAAGTTTGAGCGTCTTCAGTTCAGCACGTTTTCCCTTACCTTGTTTTCGTGGAACTATAGGTTGATGGAAATGGATGGTCTGGACGTTTCAAACGGCTCATGACATCAAATTCGCTGATTTTCAAGGCAACTATATACCCCGAATGGTAAGCAGCAATATTAAACGTTTTACCTTTAATCGATCGGGGACCAGGTACTTGGACCGAGTAGCGCCTTGGTTGCATTATGTTCCGATTCAACTAGATTTGTCAGACCTTCATGACGCCTTGGTGTTCTTCCGCGGAGATGCGAACGGGGACGGCGCACATGATGAATTGGCACGCAAGATCGCAGAATCAGGTCGAAAATGGAGCAAAACGTTTTGGAGACGTGAAGATTTGGTAGCTTATTTTTTCCGGTACGTCTGCTTACTGTGCCATCTCGCTCCGCTTACAAAGTTGTTTTTAGACTTCTTCTCGAATATAGTCGATTGATGTCCCTTGACCGAGAGGCGATGACTTATCTGTCTCGGAAAACGTGATCTTGTTCCATAAAGACATTATCATTATACATATAAAGCAACGTAGGGTATCGGGGTGACGCGTATTATTATAATGTAATTATTATGGGAATCAATTATAGCGGTCTATAGATATGAATACGTTCCGTCTTCTTCCAGATTTCCCTGACCAAAGCTTCTTGCTGTTGCCGTGGTGACCTGCCCGCAACATCTCTCGTGCAACCTCGTATCGCCAAGTATCTATCCATAGTCAATACCTGACTTGAAAGGGGACAGCTTTCTTCTTACCTCCTGCCACCCAAATGAGCCATGGGAATTGGATCATTTTCACCGAGCCTTTCTGGTGGATTTGCATCAGTTATGACCCCACCTGTCTGTAAAAGGATTGCCATTCCAGCGCAGACATCCTGTCGTAACCTACAGTCACTCATCCAGTTCGACATCGAAGTCAATTCACGTCTTACCCATTCCCAGCATCCTCCGGCTGTAAGAAGAACCGATTATGAATAAACGCTGCGATAGAAGGCGACGGGCATACCTTCGAACATGATGTCGCCTTGTCCCGTAGCCACATAGACTAAATCCATGGCAGCGCTAGGCAGGGTACAGATGTCAAATTGTGGTGCTGTTGATCAACATGACAATCACCTTCCGAGGCTTCTGATTCCATGGACCATCCCCCCTCTGCCATTCCTTCCACCGATCTCAGTGGCCATGTTCAGAAAATTAGTGCACCGCTTCTCCAAGTTGGATCCCGGGAAGTCTCTTCTATCTTTTCCCCATTCCCCCAGATAGACGCACCTAAAKTCCATCCGGGCGTCATTAGTAAGTGAAGATAAGAAAAGGACATTGTATTTACCCCTTTGTGCTTCCAGGAAGAGGCGGTGGCGGTGAAATCAGGGGGAGGCTTGTTACTGGTCCGCAGGGCCCAAACTCAGACATCCATGCTCCCCCACGAGGGTGATAGATACCAGAGTATAGAGTACCTGATGYACCTTAGTCACGGCGGTGGAGCTGTGCAAAGTGCCTCACCTTCTCCTCCAATGAAAGGTGCAAAAACAACGCCGATCGTTGGTATAGAGTTAATACAGAAYCCGATGGATATCGCACACATGGGGACTGAGCGGGTGCATGAGTAATCCGAAACGCATGGAGGAAGTCGCATGGCGTACACATATGGATCATATTGACTGTACCATCAATTGGATCAACGATCCTGGCATGCAGTTAGAAGTATTGTTCATTGGTGCGAGATGGGACATACCACGTGGGACCATCCTTCAAGAGAAATCGTCTCTCTTGGCTCGCCGAGTATGATTCCTCGCCAATGAACTAGATCAATGTTAAGTTAGAACAGAGAGATTGCCGACAGACGAATGCTTACCGCGTGGTCAGGATACCGCGTAGTAACTGCATCTCTGACAAAGGACATGACGGGATTGTTCTATTGCATAGAGATAGAGAGCGAACCTGATGATTTTCTCGACAGCGATRTCGGCAGCAGTAACGAGGTCGACGGAATTCATCTTCTCTTTTGCCTTCAACGCGTACAGCCTCCTCCTTCGCATTTGCTCCTCTCTGAGGAAATTGCCTGCAAGTCTGGCAACACCGCAGGCAAACGCGTGGTACTCCTCRAGTTGATGGATGGAGTGGGTAAAAGTCATTTCTCAAATGATTTGGGAGGATCTTGTGGAGAGCGGCTAGCTGTAGGGATATTATATACGCCGCATCTGACAAGCTCAAGCATTTTGATTGAGATATTGATAGCGTCTTTGGCTGTATCAAACGTTACAGAAGAGCGATTAAAGAAAAATTGACAAGCAGGGCGCTGAGTACGAGTCGCACGGAATCATTCCAGTGGGCGGATGCGCTTTGTTGGATGGATAAGGCCTCTGATAAGAGGCGGATCATCGTCGTGTTTGGATAAGGATCTGGTCTTAGAAAGCCATACTTTACTTACCTCGTGCTCGGCGTCTGGAACTACGCATGACGATAATGTGCATCGGTCTTTTGGCGATGCCGTCGGCCAATTGTTTGGTATCGCACCTGGGCGATCCTTGCAGMGGGCTGTCCTAGGAACCGAGTACAAAATTCCTGAGGTTTTCCGAGGTTTTCCGTCCATCGCGAAGATGCGTATCCCATCATTACGGGCGTGCAACTCCCTTCACACGATTCTATCGCTTGCCTGGTGCTAGGCGATGCCCTTTGTTACGGTATATGGTTGAACTGCAGGAAGCCACGTACGGCCTTTGTTACGGTATCATTGAACTACAGAAACCCACGTGTACGCAAGAGGCCTCAAGGATCGAGCAATTCAGGTCTGGACGCTCCGTTTCACAGTTCTATAACATCCGTGGCGGTGGATGTGGAACACGTTTGGACGATGTGCATTGTGGCTGTTACTCAGCGTGGTTTCCATAACATCCTTGGCGATGGATGTGGATTCTGGAATAGGTCTGGACATGGACTGGGGCACGCATGGCAGAGCTCCATTCGGTTGACATGTCGGATGTAGGGATGTCTTCCAGGGAGTATAGTGAAGTATGGGAAACTAGTGTCTCAAAGAATGTCGCGACCTGGCGTTGCCAGGGATGCCGCAGGCAATCAAGCGTGAATTGAACYTTGAGAGGTTCAGAGACGAATGGGCCAAGTACATGCTCTGGTTACGCAAAGTAGATGACGTGAATAGYGGCAGTCGGCGTGTGTTCGCACATAATGACACGCAATATGGTAACCTATTAAGGTTGAAACGAGTGGAGAAGAATCTCGAAGAGCACCGTCAGGTTAGTTGGCATCAAAGTTGTTCTTGTGATCTGCTCTGAGATTGACTCCAATTTTCCCAAAAGATCATCGTCGTAGATTTCGAATATTCGGGTCCCAACCCAGCCTCTTACGATATCGCAAACCACTTCCACGAATGGACGGCTAATTATCACTGTTCCACGCCACATCTCCTCGATCCTTCCAAGTATCCCTCGGTCCAAGAGCGTCGGAATTTTTACAAGGCTTATTTGGAAAGAAGTTGCGTCGAAGATCTCGATAACCAGGCCTCGATCAGCAAATTGGATGAACAAGTCCAATATTGGAGTCCCGCATCCCACGCGATGTGGGCTATTTGGGGCATCGTTCAGGCAAGGGAGAATGTGGAAGGGAACGTTGAGCAACCCGATTTTGACTATATTGAGTATGCTGTCTGCCGAATGGCAGCTTTTCGGAGGGGATTATGTGATTTGGGATTATGATTCTTTCATTTTTTGTGGGATCCCGTTAATATACCAATATAATATGCATCACATGTGTGGATCAAAACGTCATAAATACATTACATTGACAAGAATAAGATCAACAATGAGATGGAATAAACACGATTGCTAGTGACTACGACAATGCAATGCAAAACTTGAGAGATAAGATACGTAGAATGGACATCAAGACGTTGAGGAGGAATCGGAACGCGATCAGAGATCATAGAAATTTTTTTTGATCAGGAACAGGGAGAAGAGAGGTCATACGGGGTCAAAGATGGAGCTACAATGTCCGACCGGCAGCATAAACAAGAATCAGAATTGTACAAAAACAGCTTTAAGTTGGCGTGGATGTCTGAGATATATATATATATATCACCTATGCCCAAGCCTTTTCAGTAAGTCTGGTAGAACCTATCGCGAGATCCGCGCTAGACCAAGGCGTGTTCGTGTTGGCAATGATCTCGCCAGCCTGACTTGGCCCGTGTGGAAAAGCAGACAAATGGCCGCTGCGGGAGAAGTTTGCCCAATTTCCAGCACTGCCGGCGCGCACATGACCGCTCACTCGCGGTGTTGCGACGTTGTCCATAGATGACATGTTGAATGAGGTTTGAGAGGCAGGGGGTGTCTGTTTAAAATGCAAATCCACGTCGCTGCCATTGAAGGAGTGACGAATATTATTATTAGATGTCGGACTCGTTTTCGTCGGTCGTGGCTGTGAAGCAGAAAACGTCATGATTTAAGTAACTCGAGAGGGATACGGGAATTTACATTGTAACCGACGATCTCTAGGCGTGCCGCATTGTGTCTTCCCAGATCTGGACCTGCTGTTACTGGTCCTGGAGATTTTGCGGTGATATGGTCGGCTGCGGGTAACAAGATGCCGTTGCTGGCGAATGACGGATATGCAGATTTGTTCTGCTTCACGGAAGGACCGTCAAGGGAAGATGTGTCTACGCGGAGCGAACCAGTCGGTGGGCGGGTAAATGACATATTCTTTACGCCATTATCGGGCGTTGAATTATTGGTTTCTTGATTCCGCTTCGCCGAGATGCGAGCGAGGAGTGAAACCGAGGTATCATTGGGGTCGCTATTGGTGCTCATCGAACGAGCGCGACCATCGGTATGTGGCTGAGAAGCGGAGCTCTCGGCGCCAGCGCTGCTTCCGCCGATGGAATTACCCGAAGTGGGTACTTCGGTATGAATGAAACAGCATCGCTTGCCATAAGGGCAAGAGCCCGATACCCAAAATGTCTAAATGATCGGAATGAGATTGTTTACAAAAGAAGAATACCATGGACTTACTCTGCAGATTTCTGTTTTATACTGAGATAAACGACAAATGTAAGCGGTAGTTGCATTGGCGTGGCGCCCGCTTACCTTGGGATGCCTAGTCACCTTCCGTAATTCTTCTTCTCCGTGGGCAAACTGGCATTTGGCTCCGTAACGGCATGTCCCCTTTTCTTCCCAGCTACGACACAGTTCCGTCTTGTAGAGGTTAAGCTTGCGATTGTTAGCACTCGGTCCGGGTTGGAGTGGGCTTTGGGGAACGACCGGAATACTGTTATCGACCCCAACGTTAGTTTGTGTCGCCCCGTAAGCATTGCTAAACTGCTGCAAGCGCGCGGCCATAAGCTGTGCAGCTGGCCCATCGGGTCGGAGATAGGTATCCTGGGAGCCAAAATACTGGGGATATAAGGGTAAAGGCGGTGCGAAGCCTGCGATGTTGCCGGAAAGCAGTGCTACGGTAGCCGGATCCCTCATGGCGGAGGGGTCAGAAGCAGAATGGTGATGAGTAGCACGGAACGCATTATGCTGTTGCTGGACGCGAGCAATCGCGGGATGGCTGTCGGCGAGCCCGGGCAGCATTATTTCATACAATTGCTGGGTGTTGCCAAGAGAAAGATGTGCAGCATGGTGGCTTCCTTGGTAGCCCATATTAGGCGAGCCGATCAACCCTTGTTGTGGATATGCACGAGGTGGCTGACGGTATGCTAATCCGGCCCCGCCATGCTGACCGGGAGCATAGGCGGCTAACGCAGCGGCAGACGAAGTACTTGGAGCAGCGGGAGCGTAGTCGCGAATACTGTAGTCAATCACCCCGTCTTCCCGAACCGCAGCGCGGGGAGCACTATTCGCTTGCAACCCTGTACGGTACAAGTTGGGGTGAGGTTGAGGTTGAGGGCCGTGAATATGATTCACAAGCGACGGATATGAAAGCTCTGACGTGTTCGAGCCGTCAAGGTATTGTTGGCCGTGCACCCATTGCTGCTGTTTCTGTACGTCCGTATCACTGACATCATTCGCTTGTTGCAAGCGACGGAGATCAGCGCTGGATAAGCCACTGTTGAAGGAATGAGGGCGCTCTTTCGCTTCAGCTGAAGTAATCGCTTGCATCTGAGCATGAGCCTGCAACGTGTTGCTGGCGGTTGATACAGAAGGATCTTTGAGGCTTGAGATAGAGGTATCCGTTGAAGAGCCCCGGGAATGGGATATAGCTATTTGGTGATCTGGAGTTTGCGGCGACGAGCCAGCACTGGTTGAGGAGGAATTGAGAGGGCTGCCCTCGCCAAGCTGCGCAACTGCTAGTTTGGACTTGGGCGGAGTCTGAACAGGAACCTCCTCGGCGGTGACATCTACTTCACCGAGCTTGAGTCGAGTCATATCGTCTGCAATATCCCAGCTATGAGCTTCATGATCTACGAATTGACCCTTGTTGCTGATTCTCCAGCGTTGGGCGCCAGCGGTAGCACGTTCTGCAGGGTTACCCTCGAGGCGAGACATTGCGGAAGGCAATGTAAAATTTTGGATATTTGTTGGGAACGTTCTACGTGCAGAAGATCGAAATAGAGGAGTGGAATTGTCAGAGGAAAGATGCCAGTTCTATTAACGCGGTGTGAGCGAGTAAGGAGGGGCGGACACGTGGTAAAGAAGCACATACCTCTAAATTCACTTCACCTTCTGGATCGTGTACGAGAGGCCAGTTCAACGTGTCTTTCGTTAGAGATATGGGTGGTAATAAGTCGTCCGAAGCCTTAGAAAAGAAGCCCTTTGTCGTTGCAGAAGAGTTCGTGAGCGCTACTTGCATTTAAACTGGAGGTCAAACGAGTGAGAGCGCCTCGCGAAAGAGAGGCGGCGATAAGTACCAATGATTAAGAAAAAGTTATGCGGAGTTCTCCAATGATTGATGTGATAAACAAGCTGCAGTTGCGGACGGCAGAAATAAGAAACGAGGTAGCTGTGCAACTGAGAGGATAGATAGAGTGCAATGGCAAGACACTGGTAGGTAATAGAGCGCAAGATAGGTATAAAAATGCGAGGAAAGCGTGAGGATCGTGAGGCAACAAGAGCGAATGGGGTCCCCGGAGGAGTGTGATGACAGAAAAGGGGAAGTGAAGACCTAGAGAGAAGGTGAGGTTAAGAAGGCAGGGAAGCGAGGCAAAGGGCAGGCACTACAATCTAGTTTCAAGGTTTTGATCGCACACAACGTGCCCGTCCCCAGCACTGGCCCCTGTCGCTGTTCTGCGACGGTTCTGGCGCGTCCTAGCGGTCTAGTGGTGGTCGAGGAAAGACACAAGAACAAGGCCTTCAAACTCCGCAGTGCCCGCTCGCTGCCCGTCGCCACAGCGCGTGTGTCACACGTGTCACCCGGCTCCGAGCGCCTGTGCCCGCCWGTGCTGCGCTGCCTTGAGGCTGCCAGCTGGGCTCGGGAAGAATCCCCGACGTGCGCTGCAGACAATTGTCAAGCTCCGTAGGTATCACTCCCTTCCATTGGTTCCTGCAACGCGGCGCTTGATCGTGATATATTAACACCACGTTCGAAGAGGGCTATGTTGACTCATCTATGCTATATCCAATACATTCATATGCGGTTAGCTGATGTACCTGATATTAACTTGTTCCATTTCAGACCACTCTTTCTGATGCATTCCTAAACAGTCTACCGTCGTCGAAAGACTTTAGACATACTAACGGTCCGAAGGAAATTCTTTGCGCATGTCTGTTTCCATGTGGCAGCTTGCCAGCCGGACATTACGGTTGACCATCATGAAGCCATACCGAGCCATGTCAGTCATGTCCTGTCGAAGAATGTCTGATCAGCGTCATGGGAACATCGACCACCATGAATAACGGCATCACTTCACACAGCTCGGYCTTCTTTCATTCTTCATCTCGCTAAAACAAAGAAATGTTGTTATCAGACAAACGACGAGAAATCACTAGTAGGATGACTTGATAGCGCTTGCAATCAAGACAGGATTAACAGATTCACGTCATTGATGCATTCCTGACAAGATTTTATAGATGTTATCGGCCATCGCGAAGGTGGCTTTGAACTCTATGTCACAATCGATTATGATCTCTCGAAATATCTAGATAGCATAGATAATCTTAATGCGGGTGCTGCAGCGGTGCCGCGGTATAGAACAACAAAAGCTAAGTGGAAACAGAGCGAGCGCCCCAATTTTCTGCTGCTTTTTGGAGATAGAAGATTCAAAGGGGTAAGACGGCTGTCCGCAATAGCGGCTAATTGGCTTTCCAATGCGAGTCTAGATGAGATTTCATGAACGTAGGCTACCGTCAAAGTTACGGGCACTTGGCCGCGAGTTGATGGCTTCTGTCTGGTCCAGATATCTGGAGTAAGTATGTAGCTTACGACTCTCGAACACGGATTATAGTTCAATCGCCCGCTGATCCGGGGCGAAAGACGCGGAGTGCCGTTATAACTTGTTTGTACAACGCGACACGACGCGTGACCGAAACGCGCGCCATCACGTGCCAGAAAAACGCGTTGATTGCTGGACGCGTAGCCATAAAAGCGGAAGTTCGTTGATATGCAATTCCAATTCCTTGTCAATCCACCATCACCCACCACCTCAAGAAAACCTGTCACTCGCATAATTTGACATGGCCCGCACCAAGCAAACTGCTCGCAAATCCACTGGAGGTATGTTGTCGCCGTCATGCTTGCCCATGCCTTCATCATTAACGTCGTGCCCTAGGCAAGGCTCCTCGTAAACAGCTCGCTTCAAAATCCGCCGCACGCAAGACAGCCACAGTGAGTACCTAATGAGAGTTCATGACAAGACGAGTTGCCTGATCATCACCATTAGAACGCGGCTGGTGGCGTCAAGAAGCCGCATCGCTTCAGGCCTGGAACAGTCGCTCTGCGTGAAATCAGACGCTACCAAAAATCCACTGAGCTACTCATTCGCAAGTTACCTTTCCAACGCCTTGTGCGCGAAATTGCCCAAGACTTCAAGGCAAGTAATTCACTGCCTTTCAAATATGTTAATTGACGCGTCCTAGACTGACCTTCGATTCCAATCATCCGCTGTGATGGCGCTGCAAGAGGCCGCAGAAGCCTATCTTGTATCATTATTCGAGGACACCAACTTGGCAGCCATCCACGCCAAACGTGTAACAATCCAGCCAAAGGATCTGGCGCTGGCTCGTAGACTTCGTGGAGAACGGTCGTAAAAGATATTTTCAATTCTCTTGTAGCAACAGTAATACGTTACTATTATTATATCATGTGAACTTTTATCCAAATTTGATTCCTGGAAGTTTGGTGTAACTAAATTTGGACCTGCCAACTGTGGTAGAATACACCATGAACGTGATCTACTTCATGCCACAATCGGCTCGATGTTCGGGCTATCTATGGAGGCTAGCTCAACTCCGAAACTTGTCAGAGCCTCCGCGAAGGCGCTATACAACCCACCGCGACATCGGTGCATCCTCAACCTTGTCCCATTCACTGGATACACGACGGTCGGGTCCTTCAATACCTACCAGAGATACTGTTGGACCGTTTCAACTTGGGATACCTGCGGATTCCCTCAAGCAGGGCAAGAAGGCTAAGAAGTGGTCAGAATTGAGTGCTGGAGGAAAAGGTTAGTTACAGGGATGCGTTGTGTTGTATCAGCTTACCATATACAATCAGTCTTGCGAACAACCGAAAGAACGACAAATTTAACCGTGATTTTACTCGGTGCAGGGCTATCCGCGCTGCTTGTCTACTCCCTCACCACAGAGCTATTCTCCAAAAATTCACCAACGGTGTTGTACAACGATGCATGCGAGCGTGTTAAAGCTTCGTCCAAGGTAAGCTACTTGCTATCTATGCCGGGATGAARCTCACCAAGCATCTGAGCTAGCTTGGAAAGTACATGAACGGGCCTTTGGCATTTCACAATAATCCGCCTCTGACGTATCGGCCTCGTCATCGGAACAGACATGTCACGTCTCAAGTTATGGTAGACGTCAACGGCAACGAACACATGATTCTGACATTCTACGTGCAAGGCAAACCGGAAGGATGGACGCAGCCGCAGTCTGAGCTGTCGTTGTTTGATAAGGCAAACGAATGGATTGAAGAAAAGCACGACAAGTTTTTAAATATGACACTCAACGAGCTGGTGTTGTGGCCAAAGGATAAGGCCGAGGCCGCGCTGGAGAAGCTGAGGGACTTGTTCCGGTACTTGAGTGGGATGGAGAAGCAAGTTATGCCCTCATTGCCGCCAGCTCCGCAAGAAGCGGGCAATATACAAAAAGGGGGTGAGAGTGGGGCGTGGAATATTGCGGGGATGTTTTCGTCACTTCGGGGATCAAAGAAAACGGCAGGAGAGGCGGTTAAATCACGCAGCCAGACATTTACGGATGGTGAGGTACATGCTGAATTGATTCGGGTGAGCATCTATCCCTCTGGGGAAGGAGCTTGACTGATTTGAAATAGAACGACCAGGGGTACTTTGTGTTTAGATATCTGCTAGTTGATATGCCAGGTATGTTCCACCGCGCGTTCTTTATCCCGCTTCTAACTKGTTTCTGCAGGCACTGGCCATCCTAATCCCGTTCGCGTCTTCATTGAGCGAACGCCGGGGGTCAGAGACAACGAGCCTGTCATGCGGTGGAGTTCATATTCATAGATGTAACAAAAAAAGTCATGTATGCATGGGAATACTATTATGCCAATACTAGTGTACGGTGGGTCGCTCAATCCCCAACCAGCTTCTGCACCCGCTTCAGTACAGAGTCCTTGGAAGGGTCTAGTCGACGATAAGTAGGGGCATATACGGTGCTGCGGCGCGACATACCGTACGGGTGATCTTTGGACGGAATCTCCAAAACGGCTGGAAACGCCTGCTGATACTTGTCTACAGTTGGTCGGATCTTTTCCGCGATCTGCTGAATGTCAACAGGAAAGTGGCAGACGGGAGACTGGCTCGCACATGTTGGTTGATGAGGAGGATGGCGATATCCTTGCGTTGTGTGAACTCTTGGAAAGCGGCCTCGATGGCGGAGACCTGTGTTTCTGGAAACGGGCAATGGGATCGCAGTTAGCAGGATGAGAAAACATACTGGCGTCAACGATGAGAAAGTTTTTCTTCTGCTGCTGGTTGACATGGCCGACGCCTGCGAGCAGCAAGCCGGTGGCAGAGTCCTCGTCGCCGATGACAGCGATGAGCGACCGGTCCGAGAACGACGCCATGCTGATTACGTCATCCCGATGGACATCTTCAATCGCCCGCCCGCCATCGCCGAGGACACTCTCCAGTATGCGCTCTTCCCGCCGCCGGCAACCGCCGATGCCGACGCCGCATCGGCCTTCGCTGCTGCCGTCCTTGCTTTCCAAGACGATTTGCTTCCAGCCTTCATATGGCACCGCGACGCCTTCGAGCTCAAGGTCATCACGAACCCACATTCAGACACCCACTTGCTTCAAGGACGCATGCGCGTCGGGGACTCGGTAGACGACGAATGGGCCGTCGTATGGCTACTGAAACAGATCAGCGCAAAATGGGACCTTGCCATCTCGTGCGTCTCCTATGTGCGAACCCGGATAGCGCAGTCTCATTGACATGACCAGCGTGCTCGACTCGGACGGCGAATTCCTTCTTATCGAAGCAGCTGAGGCTCTGCCTTCGTGGGTTAAACCATCAAACTCTGAAAACAGGGTGCGCTTCGCGTTCGTCTGTCTGGTGAGACGTCCCGTTATTTACTCTGCTCGCGTTTAGGTCTGGATTTATAACTCACGTCTGCATCTCATACCCCTCTCACATGTATCTCCTCCATCTAGGAGAATCCACCGTCGAAAGTTTCCTGGTCTTTCCGAGAGCGATGACGAAGGATTGAACGACGAAAATGATGACGAGTGGATCTCCGAAGGCGACGCGCTGAGGTTAGTCAGGGATCCAGATCAAGATACCTTCGCGCCTCCCGCAGTTGAGAAACTTGTTTGGCGGCGGATCGCTAGGTGTGGCGAACTTTTGCTCAGCTTACGGGCATTTCTGACGTGCATAGCTATCCGACGGCACTCACAAATCACGTCCATTGTACGAAAGCGTGGATTCCGGTCGACATTGCCAGGGCTTTGGCAGCCAACCCATCCCTGGTACAGAGAGCCGTAGAGACTTTTTAYACAAGGGATGCCACACAACTACGCGTATGTACCCTATTCCTCTTGTCTGTCATTCTTAACAGCGCTGTAGGCAGCGCATAGAATGACCCGCTTCCCGCCTCACACGTCCGTGCTAAGACCTATCAGGTTGACAAGGACAGCATACGCGCAATTGGTAGGACAGAAGTTCTTCCCCCCAAAGATATTTGGGCGTTGGCAAGAAAAGGAAGGAACTAAGGAGTGGAGGTGGAAGGATGTCGGAATGAAAYTTGTAAGTTTGTGGTATCCGCACTGATCTTGTGCTCTTACTGATTCTTAGGCCGTCGGCTTTGAAATGCTTTATGAAGAAACAAAAAATCGACACGAGGCAATCGAAACTGCCGAAACYGCCAAGTCATCCGTATGTCTTCGCTTCACGCTTTTTAAAGCATCATGTATACATTACGATKTAGGCGGACGCCAACAAGGACGCTTTGCGCCGCGACCCCCATTACATTAAATATCTGCAAAGCCTTACCTCAATAGACTATTTCAAGGGTGAGATGCAAGGATCAAAAYTATGGCAAGCTTTGGAGGACAAGGCAGCATCGGCATACATCRACGCGCGGCGCGAAGAGTAGGTCTATGGTCTATTCCTCTCATAACTCGATTCTCATTTTATTCTAGCAGCGCGTCTCGACCATCATTCAGCTCTCAAGTAAATCTGGCCATATCGCAAATCTCCACYCTCCCATATGTCCCTGATCAGGAGGATGGCGACGAATGGCTGAACATCGATGCTCAAGATTTTGATGAAATACTGGAGAAGACGATGGGGTCGTCGAAGGCTGAAGCGCAAAGGCAAACCAATTCAATGGATGTCGATGAGCCAAAGGCCGAAGCGGAGGACCGCTTGGCATCTGCGCAAGCAGCGAAGTTGAAGGAACTGGCCACGAAAGTGGAACAGTTCGTCGAAGGAGATGGGGATATTGAAGGCGCCAGATTTGAGGAGTAAGTTCTATATTTTGCATATGAAACATAGCTTACAAAACATAGTGAACAGCTGTCTGATGAGGAGTTTAGCGACGAAGAGATTGCGCGCTCAGAGGAGTCCGATATTGAGATGGACGAACAAGACACGGAAGAGCAAGACAAGGCGGAGAGGCTGGCTGCCATGGATAAGCTGGTGCCTGCTCTGGAGCCTTCGGAGTATGGAAAAATGCCTGCCTCATTTAGCAGCTCGCAAAGAGTGGCACCAACTACTATTAAAACGGATAAAGTAGAAACTTCTATCGCTCAGGAGAAGCCTATCAGACCTCCCATTCTGCCTCGTGACAAATACGAAGGGGTCGATTCTGACGATGAAACCGACGAAGAGGATCAGGACGAAGAATCAGAGGAAGATATGCCACAAGTTGTCGGTGAAGTTGAGATCGACATGGAGCAAGAGGAGGAAGAGTTCTTGGAGTTTTCAAGGCAAGCTCTCGGAATAAGCGATGACCAATGGAACGAGATAATTCGTGACCGCAGGAGTCGTGGAGGTGAGCAAATCAAAGTACCACAGTAGCACAAGTTCACTCCGTTCAGCGTTTTTACCTGCTAGTGCAACGATCAAGGAGACCAAGATTGAACGCGTCAGACCACCACCTGCAATTAAAAAGGAGGCAGATGTTGAAATAGTCACGCCTGCCGTCGAACAAACTAATAACCAAACTCTTGATTCCTTTGAGGCTGTTATGAGGGCTATGGACGAGGAGCTAGCCCGTGCACGAAATATYAAGACGAAAGCTGTACGACCCGACACAAAAGGCAAGGGTAAATCTCGGGAACCTACAATCCAGGAAGAGGAACAAGACATTGAGGCAGCAATGGAAGCCGAAATTAAAACATCACTCGAGCGCGATGAAGACGAGGAGGAGGAAGATGTTGCAGAGAATGTCGACTATAATCTTATTAAAAATTTCTTGGAGAGTTTTAAGAGTCAGGAGGGGTTAGCTGGGCCCGTCAGTAGTCTTGCGGGGCGGCTGCAGCCGGGATGGAAAYTACCAAGAGACACCTCATAGTTGCTAGTGTATAAATGTACTCTACACTGGACGATAGTCAAACATAACAATCTTGCCTGCCTCCGTCATGATYCATGCCGTCCTGATCTGTTACGTGCTCTTATTTCTGCCCTGATCTTGAAACTCATACAGTCTCTAGTCAACACGTCTGGCGTATCCCGTCTGACAAAATTCTACACGCCACTCCACCAGTCTGCGCAATCGCTTGTCCAGAAGATATTCTCCCTCATCGTCTCTCGACCGGCCGGACTTTGCAACTTTCTCGATGCTCCCGAGCTGGAAGAATTCCTGGCCGGGCCAAGAGACGGCCCAGACGAAAGGTGGAGAGTCGTGTACCGGTGTTACGCCACGCTCTATTTCGTATTCGTCGTTGACGGCTCAGAAAGCGAGCTGGGCATTCTGGATTTAATACAGGTTCGTGTGTCGACAATGATTCGCGCTCTGATATGAATCATATAGCAAGCACAGGTATTTGTCGAAGCGCTAGATCGGGCATTTGAAAACGTGTGCGAATTGGATCTTGTCTTCCATTTCGACGAGGTGAGTCTCCTCTTGTCAAATGCAACGACGCTCGTTTATTTAGTCAATACTGAAGGCGCATCATATACTGGCGGAAATTATACAAGGTGGAATAGTTCTAGACACGAATGTTGAAGAGATAACCATAGCAGGTAAGCTTCTTTTGGACATCCCTCTTACACACACAATAATACTCCTCAGTACAAACTGCAACAAAAGCCAGAAAAGATTCGTTCTTATCATCCAACCCACTATCGCTTGGAGTGGGAAGTGGGCTGGGACCTCGAGGTGCAAACGCTGTTGCTCCCCTGACCTGGCTCACGGGTAAATTCGCGGGAGTCGGTACGAGGTAAGGAGCAACCGGTGGGCAGGTTGTATTTGCGTAAGAACCGACGGCCACGGAGTTTACGACAGCGATGCCTATCGACTCCAGGTTGATAGCATTTTTAAGCAACGCTCGCAACTGTGATGGATGAGTACAATAGCCAGCCCTAGACATTGAGAGTGTCTGTATTTTTAGTATGAGTGTATTCAACGATTCTTGCATTCGAAAATGATCAGGACCCAGGAGGTGGAGCAAGTGAGCTTCCTACATAGCCAATGAAAAATGTGAATGACAGGGGCTGTCGGCAGCTTACGTTTTTTTCTCTTTCTGACATGCGTCTGAGCCTTTGGTGCCTCGGCGGCCGGGGCTGGTGCGCCAAGCGACGGATGAGGTGTCGTCCCACGGGAAGACGTGGGAGCGGGTGTGGATGGTGACAGTGGCTGGGTTGATAATACAGTTGACGGAGGAACTACACCCTCTGCTGCCGAAGGGGCACTGCCCGATGGAGGCAATGTCTTCATATGCACAGCTGTTGTGCGCATGGCATTGAGAAGTAGCAGATTATTCTGTTGTCGCTTTTTGATATCTTCCTTTTGAGCCGGAATTTCAGTTGTGGTCTCGGTGTCGGACATAGACGCATCGTCTTCTGTTTCCTTTTCTTCCGAGACGGAAGGGTCAACAATGGGCCAGGCAAATCCTGTTCTCGGTGTGTATTCTGGTCTATATTTGCGCAACGTATCAAGGGAAGCTTGAAGGGAATGGAGCGATGTCAACTATTATCGGTACAGTTAGCTGCGGCAAATACACGATCACAGCAGTTCTCACTAACCAGTCGATTGGAAAGCACTGTATAGAGATCTGGTGCTTGATATATGCGATTGTTCATGATGAAATATGATGCAAGCGGTATGACTGACCTGCATATCAACAAGTTGAACGCGGTAATATACTAGCTCCCACCTTCATCAGGGGACAAGCGTTCGCGTTTCTGAATCACGAAGAAGGATGGAGGCTGGGAATGTGCCAGGGAGAATTCTATGCCAGTAAATCGCCTGTATACAGTACTAAGTGACGGCGAGATGTCGACATAACATTTCACGTACTTGAGCTCTTCGGCCTCGTTTGCAATGGATTGCCCTGTGTGCATGGTTTGCATGCGCAATACTTGATTGTTGCTCTGTTTATCATAGAACATGGATGTGGCAAAGTACTCAAACACGTTCTCGGTTGTAAGTGGTCCATTGGCCTGGGATTAGCAATGAGATGATAGTAGTAACGCCTGAGCAACAAAACGAGCCTGAATCCATTCGTGCCAAATGAAAAAGCGATGACTATAGTCGTCGGGAGGATGTAAGTCGACAAGGTCCATAGCTCGTGGTTGCTGTTTGTAAACCTGACGAAAATGACGACGCCCAAACTTGTCAATTCCAGGGTGCATAGACGTAAATAAGTACATTCATATGTTTTGAGCCTACTACTGACTGAAGGCCAACGAACTGTCCAATAGCACATAACTTGCAAAGGAAAGCAACGCAAACAGAATTCGAATGTCAGTTCAAAAAGGTATATGGTAACTGTAGAGCATCACGACTAAGGAGCAATACCGATTGCGTTGACGACATATACGAAATGGTTAATAGTTCAAACGAGATCACGTTCGTCGCGGGGCCAACACGATAATGAGGCGGTACGAAACATGATACACTTCGAACGAGGCGCCTTGAAAAAGGCATCAACACTTGCCAGCCTGGGGAGCCCGGCAAGTTGGAGGCGATATCCTARTGAACAATCAAAACACATCGACTACCAATACTAGTAAAAAAMCTTACCCAGCGATTCAACAACAATAATTACTTGATATCAAGGCAGGTGCATCCGGTGCTTCGCCCTACAAAACCCTTCCCGCAAGAAGGACACCAGGTCCTGTCTGCTTTGGCAACTCCAATTGCACGCTTCGTCGTGATTGCTTCGCCCCGATGGATGCTGGTAAGGTGACGACCAAGATCATGCTTGCGACTAAAAGATCTGGCACAGTTCGGGTGTGGGCAAATATGTGGCTTAAGCCTATTCGGATCATGCGTAGCCATGTGCGTTTTCAAATTGAACGCCCTGGCAAAGGCTAATAATAACAGGCGCCATAAGTTTACGATGCAGGTCCAAAGTAAATTATGTCTCACCCCGGGTACACTTGGGACATCGGTGCTTCCTGCGAGGATCCATCTTATCTTCCATTGTAGTCGCAGGACCCAAGGCTCTCGACACATTCAATGGAGAAACAGTGGGATGATTCAGGCCCGTGGCCGCGAATTCAAGAGAAGGAAAATATTCAGAACCAACTGCACCGGCCGCAGAGTAGTCAGAGAAACATGTTGAGGTAGCATACGGCCTAGAAGAGTTGATGGGGCTACGAGGTGGTGTAGGTGGCAATGGACCGAAGGAGGTGGGGTCAGCGCCACTGTCGATAGTGCTTAACGTAGCATTGCTCGCGTAATCGGAGCCGCCTCTGGGATGGACTTGACCAAGATCCATATCGGCGAATGAGAACGCAGCACCAGGGTACGGCGAGTTGGGATAATTGTAGAAAGACCCTGAATGGATAGATACTGTGTCGTAGGAGTCTGATGAGGCGGTAAAGGTGGAAGGTGCGGTGTAAATGGCGTCGTTCAGAGGAATATTGAAAACGGTATTGGTCAGAAAGTCCAGAGGGCCGTCGAGACCTGGAATGGAGTCAAGTTCAGACTCGAATATTTCAGGGTGTGGAGCGACGGGATCCGTGGAGGGGTTTATAAAGGAATCAAAAGACGAAAACGCCTTTTGATAGTCAGGATATGCGTCGAAGCCCACAGACTGTGATCGAGTGCGTTCGGACATTATGCACACTGCTGGCTGCGGGGAGTTTAATATTAGAGAAAGAGGAGGAGGAAGGGCAGATGGTGGTTGGAAGGAAAGCTGTTGTCTGAGCACCCACCCATATAGGATCCTGCTGCGCACTTACATAAGCGTGCCGAATCGGCACACTTGCCCCGAATGGCAACGCCCGGAGTAGCTATGCCTTACGTATCATGCACAGGATCAGTCATATCACACCGCTCATAAACATTCTTGGCTAATGCTAGTGCTGGCGGTCCCAGTCTCCCTGGAAAGCGCCCGGCTTCCCCAACTGCTTCCGTCTCAATGACGCCGCGGAACGATCATCCCGGCTAGCCGAGAGGATTGTGTGTTTATCCACAAGCTGCAACATATTCAGATCGGAAGTACTGATGCAGGGCGCCGAGGCACATACATCATTCAAAATATTTGTAGACGTTGTTAGCGAAGATAGGATAGCCGTCAACTGGACATCTTCATATTCCTAAGCACGTTTCAGACTCGACTTCAAACAGGAGTAAATCATCACCCAACGGTATCAAATTCGTCTCGGAAAGAACCATTTTCTGTCGCGGGAAGGGAAGCAACAAGTGCCGATAGTGAGCGGAGGGTTGCGTGGTCCGTTGGGGCTTGCCCTAACATCTTGCTCAGCATGCGCAACACACGCGCCAACTCAATGTCGAATTACCTGCTATGACTTCTGTCACATACTTGACCAACACGAGCAATCGATCATGTAGCATTTTCACGGCCGATCGTTCAGTCTGCAAATGTGTCTCCACTAATAAAGCTTATTGGTCGTCGACGTAATATCTGATGSTGAAACTCACAACTCGTGCTGGTTCCTCCCCCTTTCGCCGTCCAATCAACAGCGATACGTTCTGCCTCGCCTGTTTCAACGGCATATGGGACCTCAATATACACGGCTCGAGACGTTCGTTCACGAATCTCAATTGAGGGCTCATATGCCTTGAATGGCAGGGCTTGGGCATTGAGGCTACTTCCTGATCCTAGTGCAATACTGGGTTGCAGAAGGAGTAGAAGTGGCGTGGAGCAATATCCGGTAAACTGGAACAGTGGCGTATCAGCATATGTCGGCAGGGAAAACGCGTTGCGCTTCAGGCAGCATAGGAAAGGAATCTGTACCTGTTCATGAATGGCAATGTGTCTTGTAGTAGGATAGGAAGCCACCGTGTACCATCCTATGAATTCTAGTGAAGGGAAGACTTGCTTATCTTGAACGACGCGTGTTAACGGGGCCTCCTGATACAGGTGAACGTCAGATTCACGTACATTGGTCCCTCCTGGAAATCAGATAGGCGTGATCCACGGCATCATCCACAATTGCCAATTCAAAGGTGTTGACAATCTCGACTTCACGTCCATCCTGAATGCCAAGTAAGGCACCCAAGACTACGAAACATCRTCAGCCCGATATTGCGAGGGTAACTATTGATAACAGACGAATTGGATTGGAAGTATTTGTTTGCAATCTGCGCCGAGTAAGATGCTCTGATATGTTCAGTATCGGTAAGGGGTGTCTAATAGGGGTTAAGACTTCATAATGAAAGAAAGATTCGTGCAGCTCACAAAGAAACGCTGAGYCCAGACGCCGTGTTTGATGAAAGAACGACGGACGCCTCGTCTGTGTCCATTGCACTCATGTCTGACGCACGGCGATGATCCAATTCGAAATGAGTAGCATAGAGCTTACGTAACCAAGCCGACATGATTATGTACATCATTTTTACTAGAAAATAGGTTTGCAACATCCAATCCGTCGCGGAAACAAAGGACATCGTCAGCTGTGAGCATCAACAAGGCTTCGCGAACCGTCGTATTTCGACATGTGTTGCTCAAGTCTCGTAAAACCTCCAACACCGTAACAGGTTGGTCAGCGCGGACGGTTCGGCTCTCGTCGATAGATAACCATACTTGGAGATCTGTAAATGCTGCGGCCATAGCTATCATAATTGCTTTGACAATTGGGTCACCGCCGAAGCTACCTGCACCCCACAGTGGGGATACAACCCTCGAGATAGAATTTCTGCGCAGTGCAGCAAAACCCACAAGTAGTTTGTGCAGATCACGCTGTAGAGTTGTAGGCTCCAGGTCAGGAAATGCTCTAGGGCTGATATCCAGCTCTGCAGCGTCAATTAGCAAGAAATCATGCGGCCRGCCATTTTCCGTCTGGATCAGACGAGCGAGTCTTCCCTGTCCAGCCCACTGTGATGYTGGAGTTACATTTCGTACTATTATCGCTGCATCAGATGGAATAGGGGGAGATATCAAAATAGCGCCAATGGGCAATAGCTCAGGGCAAGCAGCCGTTACAAGTTCTTCTTGTGTGCAAGCTGAGCCAAACCCGGGGGACGCGTTGGAAGAGATGACGATGCAATCAATAGTTTCATGCGGAAATGGAAGGGTGGAAACTCTCGTAGGTTCAAGTACAAGGTTGCCAAAAGCGTGTTTATGGCAATTTTGGAACGCATGGTAGGAGGTGTCAGCTGCTAAACCTGAGCAAAATTCGATCCTCACGAAGGAGGACTGACTACCACGTTCCCTGAAGTAGTGGAATAAGGTTGTGAGGTAGCCTATGACGGCATTTTCCAGTGGCTGGGGGAAAGAATACCAGCAGAAGAGGTTTGGACCCCAGTCATTACCTTGAGGTGGCTTCAATGTGCCTAGGAGCTGATGTGCTACCAGAGATCGAGCTTGTAGAGTGGACAAGCTCATACGGGGGTTGTGCAGGGACAGGTGATGGATGGAGTGTGACGGAAACATGACAGGTAGTGAAAGTGCAGCGTCAACAACGTTGCTCAGCACACGCTCTGCCATCGGATCGGATGCCGGGAATGCATGGCCAAGGAAGTGGCGAAGGAAGCGGGTGTCAAGGTGGCCATCCCCGTGCAGAGAATATGCGAGTTCCTCAATTAAATCGGGCAGATGCGCGAGTGACTTTGTGGATGCTCTGAACGGTGCGATATGAGCGGTGATTACCTGCCAGATGGTTGGATTCTCCACGTCGACTATGCTGAGGGGGTCGGAGCAGGGAAGCTCTGGGTGGCACGGTAAAAGATAACGTTCCATTGCCAGGGACGCGACTTGACCGGCCCTGAAGCTAATTATCGTCCACGGCACGCGTGACTTATTTCCCTTCAGTACTCACAATGTCCGGCTTTGACGCCAATAACGTCTATACAGTCGCCGTCCATGATACGCCAGCTCCTGTCGCGCCGGATGCTCCTTCAGAGACAGAGAAGCTTTTCCTGGACTTCCTCTTGCAGTACCGCGTCGGAGGAGAATTCATATACAGGCGAGCGAATTTCCTGTTCTTTTCCCCGTATTTTGTAATAGACCCTCAGAGATAAATTACGCGCCAACCTTTTGTTGAAGCAGTACATCCTTGATGTCGATCTGCGGCACATTAGYCTGTACAATGACGAGCTGGCACATGCAATCCAGGACAGGCCAGCAGATGTACTTCCTCTGGTGCGTTAATCATTCGACACCCACCGCATATGCTCACTCCACGTAGTTCGAGAATGCTGCTACTCGTGTTGCACGTCTGATCCTCTCTCCCAGAAGAGATGCCGATGGAGAAGACCAGTCAGAGCTAGCAGCTCCAAAAGTGCAGATAACTCTCTCTTCTGCACTCAACTTGTTGCAATTCCGACAGTTGACTGCCGATACCATGAACAAACTTGTCAGAATTCCTGGGATTGTCATCTCTGCTTCTGTTCTATTCTCTCGCGCCACCAAGCTACATTTGCATTGTCGGGCCTGCGGACATATCAAGGCTATTAACCCACCCAGTGGTCTAGGAGGACTTGGAAGTGGTTCAGACCGGGGATTGCCTCGCCAGTGCGAAGCAACCTCGGCGGATGGGAAGAAAGATTGTCCACTAGATCCATATCTGATCGTCCACAACAAATCTTCTTTCGCCGACCACCAGACTCTTAAGCTTCAAGAGGCTCCAGATATGGTGCCAGTTGGAGAGCTTCCTCGGCATATCCTCCTCTCGGCCGACAGGCATCTCACCGGAAAGGTCGTCCCTGGGTCAAGAGTAATTGCGACAGGAATATACTCGACCTTTCARTCGTCTAAAAATGTACGTTCTTTCGGAATCAATTTATCACCAGCTTTGAACAATGCCGTTGCAGAAAAACGCCAGCGCGATAGCGCTCCGTCAGCCGTATCTCCGGGTTGTTCATCTTGAACTCACTTCGCCTTCCGGCGCAGGGGGTTCAAACCCTTTTGGCGTGCAATTCTCGCCCGAAGAGGAAGAAGAGTTTGCAGAAATGTCCAGAAGCGAAGGATTTTACGAGCGTTTTTCAAGAAGCGTCGGCCCAAGTATCTAYGGTAGTCTTGGTTAGTCATTAGGATAAAATCTATTACAAAGCCTATACTGATGGAAAACAATAAGACATCAAGAAAGCTATTACATGTCTACTTTTCGGTGGAACGAAAAAAGTCCTCCCTGATGGTCTACGGTTACGGGGTGACATCAACGTCTTGTTACTCGGTGATCCAGGTACTGCCAAGAGTCAGCTCTTGAAGTTCGTCGAGAAGGTAAATGCATTATTTTGTGAGATGTTCGGCAACCGAACGTCCGGGATCAGGTCGCACCAATAGCAGTCTATACGTCTGGAAAGGGCTCTAGCGCCGCAGGTTTGACGGCATCTGTGCAGCGGGATGCAGTGTCCGTAAGTTTAGTCGAATGCATTGATCCTAGCTACTGACAAGCTATAGCGCGAATTTTATCTGGAAGGTGGCGCCATGGTCCTTGCGGACGGAGGCGTTGTCTGCATAGATGAATTTGACAAGATGAGAGACGAAGATCGTGTGGCAATACATGAAGCCATGGAGCAACAAACCATTTCAATAGCGAAAGCTGGTATAACGACAGTTCTCAACTCACGAACCAGTGTCCTAGCTGCAGCCAATCCTGTCTTTGGGCGATACGATGAGGGCCGAAGTCCTGGAGAGGTAAAAAAATGCTCACTAGATCAACGTATCTTTCGGCTACTGATTAGACTTCTAGAATATTGATTTTCAAACAACTATTCTTTCTCGATTTGATATGATTTTTATTGTTAGGGACGAGCACAACGAGACAAGAGATAGGGTAATGTGCTTAATCGCACTGTGGATATCTTTCTGATATGAAGTTCAGAACATCGCACGCCATGTTATGAACATCCACATGAATCGGCCGAATGGCACCGATGATACCAACGATAGTGGAGAGATCCCCTTGGACAAGATGAGACGATACATCGCATATTGCAAAAGGTTCGAGGACCTGTGAGGACGTTTCTGCGCCAAGTCAATGACTATGCACATAGTAAATGCGCGCCGCGATTATCGCCAGAGGCGCAGGAAATGTTGAGCAGTCATTTCGTAACGCTGCGGCAAGATGTTCAGAAGCTCGAGCGCGACAACGACGAACGGAGTTCTATTCCAATAACAATCCGGTAACGCCGTCCTACTATGCACCTTCATGACTGACATCAAGTCGCAGGCAACTTGAAGCCATCATTCGGATATCAGAATCACTCGCAAAGCTGACCTTGTCGCCTGTCGTGCAAAATCATCATGTCGAGGAAGCAATCCGCTTATTCAAGTTCTCGACAATGGATGCGGTCACGAGCGGTTCGGCCGATGGTCTAACCCGGGGGGAACTGAATGAAGAAATGTCCCGCATAGAGCGCGAGCTGCGGCGACGGTTGCCCGTCGGCTGGAGCACAAGTTACCAGAGCCTCGTCCGAGAATTTGTAACTCAACAAGGCTACTCCAGTCATGCCCTCGAGAGAACGCTCTACATTCTAGAAAAGAAAGAAGTTATCCGCTTCTCTGGACAGGTCAGTGATCCCCCTACCCGCGTCTTGGTAATGAGATTACTGATGCAGGGAAATTTCGCCAGAAAAAAGTGGTGCATAGGTATGGCAACTTGACTTTATCAAGGTTTGCTTACCTGACGTGCTCTTATGCGAAGGGTTGGTGTATGACGTTACCAGACGTCAGGTTTCTACTGTACACAAATTCTGTACGAATACTGTTGTACCTGTCTACATCTATGGGATATTTTGCATGTTTATGTTCGAAGACAGGGCTTTCGGTGAGATAAGATGTTCGTTTAGCAGAAGGTTACGTCGCCCGCCTAGCTCAATTGGATAGAGCGTCAGACTTTTAAGACGGAAGTCTACAGGGCATCTGAAGGCTGCGAGTTCGATCCTCGCGGTGGGCTAATGGCTTTCTTTTCTCATTTTCCTTCTTTTGTAGTTTCTCATCTAAAGTTTTTGACACGCTCTTTTTGTTTTTTTTTGAATTAAAGTGTGTATACTAAGCTATACACCCGAGCATTGACACGCTCTGAAATTGGTTGGCTTACTGCATATATAGTTGAACAAAAAGAGTTCAAAAAATCTAGCCCACCGCGAGGGTCGAACTCGCAGCCTTCAGATCACTGAGGTACACCGCCTAAGAGTCTGACGCTCTATCCGATTGAGCTAGGCGGGCACATCAATTATTRACGGCGTATGTGATATAGCTAATCATCCTATTGTAACCTCAAGAAATACAACCAAAATAACAAGATGGGCAATGATCCACCGGCATGCTACAAGATGTGATAGGTATAGGTATATCTGTACATGGAACAGTGTACAAAAACGTAGATCCCTGAGCAACCAGGGCGTTCAAGTTGGCTGTGCACAATTACGACACATGACGGAGCTCATGATCTACTACTTTGTTTGAAAGCTGAAAAAGGTGGGGTTCAATCGGTTATCTAGTTTTATTCCACAAGCGGATACTTTACCTACTGCTTGAAACGTTCGGCTACTTTTTCGATAGAGTTGCTTTCCTTTACTAGCGAATCGTCCGACTCCACTTTGTTCTTTTCTCTCAGGCACCGCTGCCTCAATTAGATCATGTTGTCTAGACTCTCGAGATGGGATATCCGTTTTAATGCTGCTACTCCCGGATTTGATCGTTGCTCTAGTAGGAAGCAAACTCGGTGGCTGTGGAGGGGATTCGTTGCTGGCGCGGAAAGATGGTCTGCGCACGTTGGTCCGAATCTTTTGCCAAATTCCCTGGTTGCTTGGGCTTGTTGAGATGGGAGATTGGTTAAATCCATTCGAACCGGAGGCAGTAGCAGGGCGCCTATGAGAAGACCGCGGAAGCGGAGGTGAGGCAGGTGCCATTCTAGGTTTGTTGACATTAGGTTTGGACTCGGGTTCAAGTATGGGCGGACATAGGGAGGGAATGCTTTCTGAAGGCGGCTCACTAAACATTGAAGGTGGCAGAATAGATTCCATTGCTACTCCCTCCAAACGTAGTGCTTCTGATGAGGAGATTGCCTGCGACTTTGGAGTCGTGATAGGGGAATCAGATGCCGATGACGGGGTCGAGTCGTCGCCGGGGAATGAAGAAGGGGTCCCGGTGACGATGTCTGGACCCAAACGGGAAGTTGGAATAGGTATGGCATCGGTCCGTTTACCGGTGAATGGCGCTGGCGTGTAATCGTTGTCGAATACATCGTCACCTCGTGCGACGTCCAACTCCTCTCCAAATTCGTCATCGGAGTCATATGGGCTAAACACGCTGTTGTTATCTTCTTCTGGCTCAAAAGGGAAGTCAAATATCATGCGCCTTCGGACGCTGCTACCCGGAGAATGAATTGTGGTACCAAAGTCCCATGAATCGACTGTACGGTGAATCACCGTAGTGTGATTGACCAAACACCGTTCCAGTCGTTGAGTCAGGGGTGGCAGGTCTTCTAAGTGTGATCGAAATGTTAGTGACCAGTGATATCAAGCTTGGACGGGACTGACTTAGGATGGCGCCGACAAGGTAAAATTTCTTCCTTGCTCCTTTGAAAAAAGGCATCTGAAGAAGTTCCTCTGCTGTCGGACTAGGTCGAAGTCTTATTAGATGCATTGGGAATGTCGTGCAGATCTTACCGTTTGGAAGGATCCTTTGCTAGACATCTGTCCACGATTTCTTTGAATTGCCGAGAGTACTTGAATGTGCCATTCTCCCTGTCTATTGTAGGCGGATCTTCTTGCACGCTTGAAACGCTTATGAACAGGAAGAAGGGGAGATATGTGAACAAATCTCACGTTCGGAGTAATACAGTCTTGGCGGGGTCCCTGGAGCGAGGCGGTCGTCCCTTGGTCAATTCGATAGCCGTAATACCAAAGCTCCAAATGTCCGCGGAAGAATCATATTGCTTGCCCTGGATGAGTTCCGGTGCCATCCAGCATGGCTGAAAAAAGACAGTAAGCATGGCATAAAATAGACCGAGAACATAATACTCACGGTACCCACAAATGACTTTCTTTTACCGATCCTAGGCTTCGGAACAGTATGGGAGGCGTAGGGTGAGCGCCTGTTTGAACTGGGAGAACGGGACATGGGATGCGCTTGAGACAAAGCCGCCTTGGCCGTTACCGTGTACGATTTGTATGAGTGACTCGACGTAGGGTGTGACGAATCTTCTGATAGATCTGCGGCAACGCCAAGATCACCTAGGAGAACAGTGCCGTCGTCGTCAATCAGGAGGTTGGCAGCCTTAACGTCTCTATGTATAAATCCATTGATGTGAAGGTAGCTTGGGTTCAGAGTTAATCAAAAAGAAGCACAGGGAGAGTGAAACATACTTGAGGCCTAGCAATGATTGCCGCAAGACGCAACGACAGACTTCTTCCTCCATCCCACCAGGCCAACCATAGCGCATAACATCAGCAGCACTTCCCTTGTTCATAAGGCGAAGCGCAATGTAGAGCTTATGGCCATCGATCCAAGAGCCCCTAACGCGGAGCACATTAGGATGCTTTGACAATGACATGAGCCTGGTTTCGCGCTGCAGAAGTTGCAGCGAGCGCGGTGGAAGGGAATCCAGGTCAAGCACTTTAAGCGCACACGGGTCGCCCTTCGGAGACCGAGGGGGGTTGTACGTGGCGGCATAGACTATCGAGGAGGCACCAAAGCCAATAGGGTCTCCAATGCTGTAGTCAGCAGGGTTGTCACTGGGAGGAGTATGAGAGAAATTCGTAGAGACGGGCTGCAGACACTGACCTGTACATCTGCCATTCGTCCTCAACGGCACCTATGAAGTTGGCGGTGGTAGACGACATGCTTGCGGACCTGGCAGATGAGGTGGAATAGGGGGGCGAGCTGCGGTCCGAGCGGTGAGGCATAGCGGTGTATTTGTAGGCAGCCAAAGTGGCAGCAGAGCGGGACGGACTTGAAGCTAGTGATAGAAGTTTAGAACGTAGCGGTTGCCAACTCAGGCGAGAGACGCCCCGGTTTTACGCGGTGACGGCAACTTGTGTCAGCCACTCGCCCCTTGTCGCATTTGGGCGCCATCGCGTCATCGACTCCTACATTGTGGTGCAATTGCTGTGGCTCGGCTCAGGTACAATCTCAATCTCCGCGCATTTTCAGTAATACATCTGTCCCTAATAAGCCATGAGCGCGAAGGGATCGTGCGCAATTAGTCAGCGCCTTATCTCTGTGGCAGGGGGCTCGACACGCGTGACAGATAGCGTGACTGCGGCCCCGGATTCAGCAGCCCAACGCAGCCGTTCTCATCAGCCACGCCTGCTTCACCCGTTCCCTCGTCGTTAGTGGCGCCGCTTTCTGTATGGCCCACAAAAAGCCCTGTGCCAAATACCAATACGTCGTCACCTCTGCTGGGCCCAAGATCCTTCCGGTCGACGAGCCTACGGGTAAGGACGAAGAGAGTCCTGCCGACTACAACGCAGGCGGCTATTTGCCAATCAAGGTCAACGACACCTTCAAGAACGCCAGCTATCGTGTCGTCAGGAAGCTGGGGCATGTGCCTTTCATCTCCTTTCATTTCCTTGCTCACGTCGGAGCGCAGGTGGGGTCATTTTTCTACCGTTTGGCTTGTGAAGGATGCACAGTATGGTCTTTGTTTCTTTCAGCGAGATCCGTCGGCTCACTTGCATCATAGAACACAACGCCACTCGGCACTCAAAGTGGTCAAATCCGCAGGGCGATACGCTGAAACAGCCCGTGACGAAATCAAGCTACTTTCTCGAGTGCAATCGTTTTCGCCAAATCACCCCGGAAGATCTCATATCGTTTCATTCCTCGATTCCTTTACGCATCAAGGCCCAGAATCAACCCACATATGCATCGTGTTTGAGCCACTAGGCGAAAATCTCCTGGCACTCATAGAACGTCATAAGAAAAAGGGCGTGCCCCGCGCCTTGGTCAGACTAGTTGCGAGGCAACTTCTTCTAGGTTTGGAGTATCTCCATGATGAATGTGACCTTGTCCACACGGACATCAAGCCGGAGAACATTTGTAAGTCTCTTGGCCTTATCTTGCATTCCTGTCGTTGATTCCCAATTTTGTACAATGGGACGTCTGACACCCTTCTATTTCTCTATTTGGAATTATAACTTCCTTATCTATGGCCAATCATCTTGACTTTCCTTCCCCATTTAGTAATTTCGATTCCGGACATCGAGAATCACATTCAGGATGAGCTATTCCGGTCTCCGAGCCCAACATCTCGTCGCGTCGGGGTGCCTTTGCCTACGAAGACGCGCACAGGAATGACAATACCCCTTTTACCGCAGCGTAGCCGTCGCCAAGTCCAGATATTTGACTCACAACCCTTGCCCAGTCCTACTCGAAGTCTGGGTCGAACCGGTCTACATGCTTTTACATCCGGTGTGACTTCTGGGAGCAATTGCAGCGGTTCATATGGATCTCCAACGCAGCTCGGTTCCCCCCTTGCCGGCAACTCAATGACAAGTATAGCTTCGCATATTCCGAGGGTACCCAGTAGCTTATCTACATCAGTTCCTGTTCTCAACCCAGTGAATATGCGGGAGGCTGAGGCCGACGCTAAACGTAAAACTACTCCAACGGCCCTGAATCTTACGGCTCCGACCGAGTCATCACCGTCTACTTCTTCTTMTTCCTCGTCGATCGTATCCATTGCTACCTCGACGAATGCCGGAAGCAATATTAGCACACCCCCGACATCGTTATCCCAGTCACTCGCTCTCAGCGGACTGTCGATTACACGGACATGCGCCAACCTTTCTGTTTCGTCAGCTCTACCTTTGGATATGAAGGGGAAGCCACGAGCCGGACTCGAGGTTGAACTTGGAAAAGCAATATCTTCGCCTTGCGTTGCTGGCGACGTTCATATAATACCGAAGTCCACAACACCACAATCTTTAAGCGAGTATTTGGGTGCTTCCACAGGTAACGACAGGGGCCTAGAGCACTCGCAGTCACATTCTGGTATATCAATGTCCGGTTTTTGGAAAGATCCTGGTGCTTCAGCGCCTGCGCCTGCTGTTGTTGTTTCTGCCGTTGTCGGCGCAGCAGGTGCTGATGGAGACTGCCTACAGCTGTCTAACACTAGCGTGCAAACCATTGAAGATGGACTTACGCCCAATTCCAATGAAACTTCAGAGAATTCATCGGCTACGGCTACGGAGGCGCATCCGTCGCCACACAGGGGAACGACTGTTAAATTGAAATCAACCTCAATTATCAATGGCGTTCATAGGATCATTACATCCAACTTATTTCATGATCCTAACGTCAAACATACTTTCAAGACAGATTTGACTAAACCCTTCGTTCCTCCTGGTCCTTCTCTGTTAACGCAAACTGCGCCATCTCGGCATTCCCAAGCTACTAGTTCCTCCACATCGCATGACATCCCCTTACGTTCAGCCCGTAATCGACAACCATCATCATTATCAATATATGCGCATAAACTGCGTTCGGCTTCTTGTAAATGCACTGATCCAGAGCATAAACACCGATCTGTGACGGATGAAGGTCGCAAAGATAACAAGTCTCAACGCGACAGCAAAGACCCCAAGGCCTCTCAGTCAGTAATAGTTGGAATATCTGCCACTCCGGCACCCACACTGCCATGTCCTAATACCCCTCCTCCTACTCCTTCCGAAGATCGTATCCTCGATTATAGAACGCCCGAGTCGGCTTCCTCCGGCGYAGTCTCATATGAAGATGACAGATCAGCTAGAGAACCTACTTTACCCACGTTCGCCGCTAATCATTTACCCGCGATATCCATCAAGATTGCTGATCTTGGGAATGCCACACCCACAACGAAGCATTACACCGAAGACATACAAACACGTCAGTATCGTGCGCCGGAAGCTATCCTTGGGCGTAGTGATTGGGATGCACGGGCTGATATTTGGAGTGTAGCTTGCTTGGTGAGTTTTTCCGTGACGATGACTCAGTTTGAGCCAACGCTTGTATATTTGAACAGGTCTTTGAGTTGTTAACGGCAGAGTACTTGTTTGATCCTCAAGGACAAGGGGAGCTGTTTACCAAAGATGATGATCACATGGCACAAATAATTGAATTGATGGGCGAATTTCCAATGGAAGTCAAGATGGGTGGTAAATACAGTCGGGAATTATTTGATCATACTGGTAATTTCCGTTGTCTTCCTTTTCCGTCGTGTCTCGTTCACTGACATACCTATTTTAGGAGCTTTACGCTATATCCGGACACTAAAGTTCTGGCCTCTGAAGCGCGTCATGATAGAGAAGTATCTTTACCCGGAGACCGAGTCCGTCGCACTATGCGACTTCCTCGAGCCCATGCTGGCGATTGATATGCGAGAACGTGCTTATGCAAGAGACATGAAGAATCACAAGTGGCTTCAACCAAGCGAGATAGATGAACCGGTGGTTGATTGATAATGCACCAGGCCCAGCACGGTGATCGGTGACGACTTTTTTCATGAATGATGCTCAAACCATAGAAGAACTGGCTGGCGAACGTGTTTCGCTAACAGTCAATGACATGATCTCACGACACGCTCTGTTATTATTATTTTATACTGAAGTGCTCCACTGGAGGGAACGTAATGCGGCAATGCTGGATTTCAAGCGTCCATTGATTGTCTGTAGAATTGAAGCTTGTTTGCGCCCCCAGGCTTGCGTACCTGCTTTATGTTATTAATGCCTTCTAGGCCTATCGCACTTCATCTATTTACTAGTTTCGGTCTTTTGCGTATGACATGACACATACAGTATACAATACAACATGTCAATATAGCTATATTCGCGCGTCACTAACCCTAATTCGAACAGTGTGGTGCAAATGGTGATAGGTGGCTCGGACACGTGCTTAGGGCCACGACGGACATCGCATCGTCGCCGTCTCTATTATCCTAACCTACGATATGCGAAGATCATTCATTCAGTCGTTATGACTATCAGAGATATCAAGAATAAAGGTGTCAGTAATGGTAACAAAGGTATTTACTGGTATGTAGAAAATGCAACAGCGACCGCGTGTACACACGAAACGTTTTCACATGAAATATCCATTCGGAAAAAGGCACCCGAGGGTTGGGAACCACGGAAAGGAAAAGCCGTTGGATCCAACAAGACTGAGGTGCATTTGAACGGATAAGGGATCTACATATGCAAATGATCTATTAGTCCTTCTCCGCGTATGAGTGTCTGGTAATTTCAATATTAAGGTAAAAGTCCAAACTGAGTTGGATGTACTAGAAGACAGCCGCCATCCCGATGGCGAGACCTGCAAGAGCATTCGTAATAGCCAGGGCCACGCCTGGAATATTTTGCAATATGGGAAGAGAGCCACTCCGAGCCTTGCCCGTCGCTAGGGTGAACCCGCTCGGCGTAGCAGTAAGGGTAACTGCACCAGGTTCCTCAATTACCGGTGGGTTGGTTGAGTTGTTGTTAAGCTCGATGTATGCATCTGACATGGGCAGGTTCAAGCACTCAACAACTGGCTTGATAATGAACTGGTGAGCGAGGGCGTCGGGAAGAATGTAACCAGTCGCGACTTCAACGGTCTGTTGGAAAAGATCGTGCTCCAAAACGATGAAGCCAGTGCTCCGCGCTGACGCATTTGATACAATGTTCTCCCAGTTATACAAGACTTCGCTGACAGAAATGGTTCCACCGTGGATATTGAAATCTGTAGTGAAACCTAAGTACGCCGTAATCGGTGTCGAAAAATGGAGTCCCTTACCGCCTGTGTCAAACGTTGCAGTTGCGCTGATGCGACTCCATATGACGGGCGTAAGGCCCATAGCGATTGAGATTGCACGAACGCGATCACTGCAAGACGTTTAGCTTGCACTTCTGAGTCTTTGCGACAGAATACTTACTCGATATCACCGTAAGGGGGTCTCATCATGTTGGGAGTAACACCGAGAGTGTCCTTGATGACCTTCTTGGACCAGCCTAGCTCAGCTATAATTTGCTCATTGGTCAACTCGGTCAGAGGAGGGTGACTCCACGTGTGAACAGCGATTTGATGTTGGTCCAAATATTCTGCCTGTAAAATCTGGGGGAAAGAAATGACACGAGAGCCCACGACGAAGAATGTCGACTTGAGTTGTACTTGATCCAAATAGTCCAACAGTTGCGTTGTGTAGTACGCGGGGCCATCGTCATACGTTAATCCCCATTCGTTGTGGGTAGGGCACTCAGTGATATCGTACTCCCGGGTGCAGCCACCGCAAGTCCACCAGCAAATAGATGTATTTGCAGCCGCCTCGAGATTTGCTGGACATCCACCTAAAAATAGCACACGGTTAAATTCCAAAAATAAGCATCTAAAAAAAACCAACCGGGATTGGTAGGTGGTATGTTCGGGATCAAGACTCCAGAGTTTTGAACTTCGGTGATCCATTGTTGGACTTCCGGAGTAGTGGTATCAGGCACCTTGTCGAGTGGAGGATAATTTGCGGGATTTAAGAGGGTCGCTGTTCGTGGTTAGTGTGGGAATGATTGTCCCTGTTTACAGATAAAACGCACCATCCGGAATGGGTGGCGCGTTGGGCAAGTAGCTGGGCACTGTTCCAGGGGTAGGGATGCTTGCAAGTGGACTGGTTGGAGCAGACGGTGCATTTACAACGATGTCGGAAAGAGGGACTGCGGTTGGATTCGTTGCTTCGAGAGAAAACGTAGTCGTAGGCAAATTTGATATCACAATCACGGAGGTATTCAGTCCGCCTGCGGGTGCGCTACTGGGAAGAAGGGTACCACTAACACCAGTAGCAACCGGAGGAGAGGATCCCGTGACAGACGTAGCGGCCCCGGTGGATGCCACGATAGAGGTAGTGCCACTGGATGCCGCGATGGACGTAGTGGCCCCGCCGACTGCTGGAACCGGAGGCGCTTGGCGAGCATCGAGGTGCTCGCGGGCCACACAAGCGACGAGGAGGGCCGGGAGGACAACAGCCGAAGCGACAAAGGAGGGAACCGCACGCATGAAGGAAGGAGGGGGATGAGAACTAAACTACAAGAGAATAGCGCTATTAATATGGCTGCTGGCCGCTATGCCGATTGCCATTCATATTTTTAGCGCATTAAAAATAGACCCTACACACGCCTCTTTTTCGGCCGGGGCTTTTCGAGATCTATCTCGTCCTCGTCCTCGTCATCGTCCTCCTCTTCATCTGAAGAGTCCAGAGCCTCCCCACGCTGTCCTAAGAAATATTCGATTGCGTCCGGGAAAATCTCGTTGCCAATCGTGCTTCCAATCTATAAGGGCATTCACGCCAACATCAAAGCCTGCTCCATAATGATCTGATGACACGAACCTCCAGGGTGTCCGCTTCATGTTCAAAGAAATTGAAGAAACTGCCGAACTCCGTCATTTCCTGGTCGTCGACCAAGCGCGGATACAATGTTGTCAGTGCCTTCTTGGGATCCCTCCAATTCACGTTGACTGCCTGTCATCAACGTTCCGTAAACAGACCCTGACACGGCAGATAATGGCCATACCGAAGTAACAACGTCCCTGTCCCATGAGAAGTCCAACATTGATTGGGTAATGCCGTCTGCGTCCGGCTTTTCATCTGCTGCGGACGGGGGAGGAACATATTTAAACTCCTTCTTCAATACCTTGTCGGCAAAGTAGGGGTTTTCTTTGAAGTGCTAGCAATACGCCAGGATTAGCGCACATAAGTAAGTACATGGTGCTCACGAATTCAATGGTGTAGCATCTAGGCTCTTGCTTATCGCGTTCGACCCAAACATCCTCGAGATATTTCAATGCATGCTGGTCAGCGGTATGTTGTACATGAATTTCAATGAGTTCGTTGTTCATCAATGCGATGGGCCAAAATTTGTCAATAGTGCGGACAACTTCGCGCCTTTTTTCATATATAGAACCTAGTTGGCGCTGCGCCTGGCGTTCTGAGGACGAGATCTTTTTAAGTCATGCTTCGAAGATAACAATGATTTCACACTAACCGAGGACCAATTCGGCTCTCGCAATCTCGCGTTGCACCTCCTCCAACTTTTTAGCATTCTCATCGCTTAATTCAACACTTTGAAAAGGACTCTTCTCCTCTTCAGCACCAGGGGATGCACGCTTCGTACCCATTGGCATGACTGAGTGCTGAAAGAAAGTGTGGGTATCTAACCGTATGCTGAGCTAAACAACGTCTCAGCTTTGTAAATAAAATTTCCGCCCAATTCAACCTCCGCGAACACACGCATCATTACATACTAAATAGCCCCATCACACTAGGTATTGTAGCTCTTTTAGTCCTTCTTCAATCCCATTCCCAATTCAATCTCTTCGCCTTTCAGCCTGCCACGTGTAAGCCATTTTGCAGGTTGTAGATTCAGYTTTATAAAGCTCCCTTGAATTCCCTTGCCATGATGCCCCGAACGAAACCCTGGTCCAGAATAGTATATGATGTTCGTCGGTGGGATAAGCTGGGGCCAGGATACATAGTCGATACCATGCATGAGAATAAAGGCAAGAGACAAGGAAAGTACAATGAACCAGAACAAGAAATAGTATACCAAAGAATAGTCTAACCACGTGTCAGGGGCACCAGGAAAACAACAAACAACGTGGCGCACCAGAAGATCGAGGGAGTGTGAGTCCGGCACAGATCATAAAGAGCGAGAAACAAGCCACTAAAGGCATCTAGGCATTGTTGGCCAATACGGTCCATTAGTCTRACAGTCATACGCACCGAACGCGTTATCAAAGGGCGGGTATCTGTGACGAGATACAAAGCCGACGATGGTTTTTTTCTGGGTATATATGAACCTGTCATTAAGTCAAAGGCATCCTGTCACCTGATTACTTTATCGCCCCACAGGAGAAAGAACTGGACCCTCACCTGTCGGGCTCCATCGAAATAGTTGTTTTTAAGATAGCGAGTAATAGATTTATAGCCATCTTCTAACATGCCTCTCCGRGTTCTCTTATTCGTACGGGTAAAGTCTGACTTGAGGGCGTCAGAACCACCATAGGCTCTAGCTATTGCGTCTCCGTGGTTCGCCCATTCTGCACAAGAGCATCAGCAACCMGTAGCTCGGTTATGGGACCGAAAGAGCATACGTTCTCTAAAATCCTTGCTAAACCCTTCGTAATCATCAATGCCAGCAGTCTCGGGGATGACAGCAAGATCCCGAAGCATTTTATTGACAGTCCATTTTGCCAAAGCAGCTTGCACCACATTTGTCCGATCAAGGTTATCCATACAGTTAGTCCTGACCGATCCGGACTGGATCTTGACGAGTGTCCCTTGGGACGCATTGAGGTGGAAATAGCTAGTGATAGTTTGTTGTGGATGAAGGAAAATTCTGATGTGCTACGTACCCTTGATTGTCCAACTCATCTCGTATCTTGTCGATTAGAACGGATATCCGATCCCAGCGCATGTTTCTGCACTCATGATGAAAATCAAAATATTGATACCGCACGTTTTGTAAATTAACCTTGAGCGAGATCAGGAGTGACAAGGTATACTGCAGAAGAGGTCACCAACTTGTGCAACATAGCGTTCATACGCATCCTTGACGGGCCTTTCGTACCCTTTCTGATTTATCAGATTTACCAAGACCTGGTCACCGTATTTTGACACTTGTTCTTTCAAGTGCATTCTCATCACATCGACCTATGGTCGGAGTCAGTACCTAGACCATCATAATAARAAAGATGAGAACTAGCCGATTCTTGCAGGTCCATGACTTGTAGATCTGGCTTGTACCTTAATGTGTTCACTTCAGCCCAGAACAAAGGAACGCTCCCTCTTATCTGTACAAAGCACAGCTTAGCGGCGAACGCATCATCTGATGTTGCACCAGTAGATGCTTGCTTCTCTACCAATAATACTTGCTCCGTCTCGTTAAAGTTCGCAACGTGACCTGTTTCATCTATTCCTCTACGGAAATACCTTGTCCCTGCTCGATAGCGGGAACGGCGGCTTATCAAGCAAAGTTGCATATGGCGACCATTGATAAAAGCGGGTCGCAAGTCAAAAGCTGTTAGTTTATRAGTAATGCTTATCAGTTTAGCTCAACAGTATACGTACTGCCGTATAAGAGCGGTAGGATGTACGGGCCGATCTAACAAGCAAGTTGTACTTCTTCGACCCTCAGAGTACGGGGAAGACTCACCGCGTCTTTTTTCGGCTTGGAGGACGCTGCTTCCATGAGCCTCGACTGTAAGAACCTGTTTGAATATTGAATGAGGGAAGGATTCGCGTAGAACAACCCAGATTACTTGTTCCAAAAGAATCTATCATCCACCTAGAGGCCAATTAGTTCTGAGTGCCACTTCCACGCGAAATAGCACGCACAGCTTCCCATAAGGCCTTCTTGGCATCGGCTTCGCGATTGTTCCATTGAACTTGGAGGCGTGTCGTCAAATCCCAGTCA
Source organism: Amanita brunnescens Koide BX004 (assembly GCA_001691785.3). Taxonomy (NCBI): domain Eukaryota; kingdom Fungi; phylum Basidiomycota; class Agaricomycetes; order Agaricales; family Amanitaceae; genus Amanita; species Amanita brunnescens. Next base: position 3,388 of record JNHV02000092.1, on the reverse strand, counting down.
TACGAGAAGATGAAGCTTCCGCCTTCGAGATGAGAACGGACCAGTGCCAAGAGGTGTGCCTCTACAGGRTGAGGGGGATTGTAAGCAGAAACACTGGGGTTTATAGCGATAATGTCGAATTTAGTGGCCCGGTAAATATCGTGACCCATGAAGCGGCCYTGCAATTCACGGCCGGTCATTAGGATGACATAGTCGGCTGCGCAAGTACAAACGTCAGAAAGCGGAAAGACGACAAAGAAGCGACTGACAGAGGGTCAGAGAAATTATGCCGAGGATACCATATATGCTTCGGCCGGAACGGCGAGCCGTCAAAGGTATTGGCGTTTTCAAGTCTGGATGTTCAAAGTTCAGTTTGGGTGGTTGGTAGCAAGTGAGGACATACGGTTAAGTCCAACCTCGCCAGACGAACGATTGATGGTGAGTGCCTGGGCATCACCACCCTCTGGCACAAATATGTAGGAGTCGTTGGCATCAGTATACCTGTCGCGAGAATGAGTAAAAGGCCGTGCAAGGTGGCGACGTGGACTTGCAAATGTAGACGGTTGTGCACAGGCAACATTGCAGTTGAGGTTCACTCTCAAGTCGCGTGTTTGCACTCCTTCAACTTGTCCACAAATCATCATGAAGCTCACTCCAGAGCTGCTTGCCCAAGCCACTTCCGGCCTCAATCCCGTAAAAGAACGCCAGCTAGACCTCAGAGGCCCGTAGCTGTGATTTTTTTCCAATATCGCGTGCTTATGCCAACCACAGGCTACAAAATACCGGCGATTGAGAATTTGGGTGTAACAAAAGTGCGTTTCATGCCCCCCATCTCTTTGCGGTTCATGACAGCGCTCTAGGATCAACACGATGCCATAGATCTCACAGACAATGCCGTCGTGACACTCGGAAATCTGCCACTGCTCAGGCGTCTGCATACCCTATTACTAGCGAACAATCGAATATCAAACATCTCCACTTCTATCCACCTCTCCGTACCCAACCTCACCACCCTCGTTCTCAATAACAACAATATCGCAGAGCTGGGCGATCTCGAGCCTCTGAAAGAGCTCAAACAACTCAAGTACCTCTCACTCATGGGTAATCCCGTGCGGGAAAAAAAATGGTATCGCGAGTGGCTTGCCTGGAGACTTCCTGGGCTGAGAGTTTTGGATTTCCAGAGAATTCGGGACAAGGTGCGCCCGCTCACCTGCACCTCCGCGCTCTTGCTCAAACTCGACAACTTACTCGGTGTGCCGCGCCTCCCGTGGTTCACGTTGGCATTTTCAGGAGCGTGAAGCTGCTAAGAAGTTGTTCGTTACGCCAGACGGTCTAATGACGCAGCTAGCAACCACGCTATCCACAACTGTTTCGACGCAGTCAGCGAACCCAGGGCTGACCATCGATGAGCCTAAGCCTATGCCAGTGGCAGGTAAGGCCGGACGGCTGATGACAAAAGAAGAGCGGGAGAGGGTTAAGGCAGCTATCGCCAGTGCCAAGTCGATAGAGGAGATCCGGAGACTAGAGCGTAGCCTACGGGAAGGATACCTGCCAGAGATGGAGTCTGTAGGAGCGTAAAAAGGGCAGTATATTTGTATTCTGGCGGCGTTTCCAATTTACCTATTGTTACAATAGTAAAAAGATGGGCATTGAGATACGATGGCATATTCAACTCAGTAACCTTTGACACCGGCATTCCCGATCCAAAGCCCATGAAAAGCGGCGGCGATGACTGCGGTCAAGTTGAAAAGCGAGCTAATTCCGTGCAGCTTTCCAAATTTGCGATTCAACGCTTTCATCTTATCAGAGACCTATTGATAGATTGACAACTATCTATGGCAGTTGGCAATTCATATAACGCACGTTAGATTCATTGTAACTCTTTCCTTCCTCCTTTTCCAATCTATGACGCTCGAACATGGTCCTGAGGTTATGAGTGAGGACATTTCTTCCATTGCTCGCTGTACACGTACTTGCTAGTGATTGGGCCGATGACAAAGTAATTGAGCGATTGAACTCCAAATATAGTCAAGAGAGCATATAACTGCGCAACGTCCGTCACCTCGGGACGTAAGATGTATGTAGCGACATCAGGATGGGTAAAGACCCAATATACAATCATCAAGGACGATAGGCCGATAGATATAAAGAAATATAGGGGGAATGTCCTATGCTGGAGTGCTCCAAACTGTTGACGGGCTGCCACAGATGTTCAGTTCAGAAACGGGCTGAAATCTAGCAATACACTCACGAAGAACTTTATAAGCAATAATCCCTATGGTCTACGTGTAAGGGTTGGACTAAAACTACCATCGTACACTCACCGCCGAAGAATGTGACCCAGAACGCTGAGCAGAGTGACTACAGGYATCGGAGCCAGAGCATAATTGCACTCACACATTCCAAAGAGCCAGGCATAGGCAATGATATACAATCCGCTGGGAGAGAACACGCCGACAAGGCTCTTGGCAGTCAAAACTTCAATCTTCGCCATGCCGAGGTAAATGTTGTGGTTGATGGTGAATTTACGCGTTGTCGGACCGTGTGTTTTCGGAATGGGTAGAAACAAGGAGAAGTATATAATTAATACTGTCTATCATCTATCTATGAGTTACGGCTCATCCAATCAAAAGCTTTGAGTCTCCATCCGTGAATTCATATGCAGGTACTTCGAGATTGAGCTGTAATGCCATTAGAGGAGGAAGAATCACAATTATAAACGTCTCTTACAGGTGCAGGACCTTTGCGAATGCGGCCCGCTACGAAGGAATGTCAGATTCTGATACATCGAATCAGGAGAGCAGCGTACAGATATCATAGTGGGAACCATGACAAGGGCAGAACCTTTCAGGCACACGTTAGAGGATCGAGAGACATAGAGCAGGCAATGTCACATACCAGCCTCCAAAGTCGCCAGCTTCACCGATAGGCACACAGCCCAGATGGGTGCAGACACCCAACATAACCAGCCATTCTGGCTTTTTCACGCGTGCATCGTCGGACTGAGGGTCGCGCAAGCCCTTCCACTCTGTAGTACGCGCTTCCTGAATTTCATCTTGCGTCCTGTGTCGGACGAACACGGGCTTCCCGCGCCATTTAATGATAACATTTTTCCCTTCGGGGATGTTGGCAAGTTCTACCTCAACTTTAGCGAGGGCAAGGACGTCTGCGGAGGCAGCCATTGTCTGCAGGAACTCCGTCACGGTGGATTTGGCAAGGGAGGCACTGAGAACACCCGTTGTTCCGACCATGAAGTAGGACAGAGCACGATTGGTGTCAAGGTTGGATGCGCGGTATTTYGAAAAATCGGGAACTTCAGGAGCATCTTTCCGTGCGACAGAGGTATGAAAAGAACGTTGCTGGAAGTTGGAGTAGGGTGGTGCTGGGATGTGTTGGTTAAGTGAACCCT